>PVIR01005183.1:0-58147 GCA_004026965.1 Petromus typicus
AAGCAAATTGAAACAAAAACTTTGGCCAGAATAATTTTTCTTGTTTTTTATGTTATATTTCTCTTGCCAAAAATTCTTAAAGATCTAACCTTGCTTTGTACTAGGACTATACAAGTCCTGTGTCTTACGTTACCCAACCTAGGAAGAAAATTCAGTAGGCAGCCACTTTTGAGATGTATTTAAGTAACATAAAGCTACACCCAAAAGATATAATACAGCTCATCACCATTTATGAAACCCTTTAATTAGAAGGTTATTCATGTGGGGCTTTATTAAGAATTTCCTCTTGGAAAATATCCCTAACAACAGTAACCTATCATCTCATAGCTATGTTAGCTATCAAATAATTGACAAAGGAGAAAAAACAGACAAGAAAACTTCAACCACTTCTACAGGTTGTTCTTGCCTTCCTTTTTTGCACAAACATAAGTTGAATAATGATATAAATAATAGTCATTAACATCAGACGCTGAATTATTTGAACATCTTGGCTTAATACATCCAACATTTTAGGAGGCAAGTATCATCTCTACCCATTTTAGAAAAAAGAACTGAGCACCAGAGGCTAAGTAACAAGATGGATTTCAGATAATAAGCTGAGGAATTTGAAGCCCAAGCTTTTAATGATCATCTTATACTGTATCTCGGCCCATTACAAATTCATTATCAGCTCATGACTTCTCTTTAATTTTATCTAATTAGAGCCAGTAATCTAATAAATACAGCAAATAAGGGACAGATTCAAATAATGCAGCATGTGAAATTAAAAGGTGAGGGAACTTTGGGGAGCCACCTGCAAAACAGATGGGACCTGTCCACTCTCTCTGTTACATCTTCCCTCACTCTGTGATTTCTTGGATGCTATAATGTAGCACCTAGAATGCTGTGGGGTTTTTTCTTTATGCATGTGGCCATCCAGGTTATTTAATCTGTCTTAAATTAAAAGCTAAAGATTATGAACAGCCTTAAAGATTCATAACCACACGTGTTTGTAATACAGGCTCTTCTCAATAACTGGTACCCAAATACATAATGGGCTGGATGAAAGAAGAAATAACTGAAGAGGAATGATAGTTGAAAAGCAACCAAAGTTGGTGCCTAGGACATTGTTTCCTTCCTCCCTGCATTCTTTCTGTACATTATACTGTCAAGAGCCAAACACATCAGAGAGACTGCCCAAATTTGACTCTTGACTTCACCCTGTGCTCTGTGAACTCAGGTGAGTAATTTAGTTTGTAAAATGGACCTAATAAAAGGATTCTCATTCTGCATTACTGAGAAAATCAGGAGTTGTCATCCCAGGTTTAAGCATGATCCCTATTCAACTAAGATTGTTTTATTATTCTTATAGGCCATCTTTTTCAGAAACTATCCTATGCTACACAAATGTTGCTTTTCTCTTTCTGTACTAAAAGACTGCCTCTTCCCCAGTGAATAATTTTCCTCATATAGACAAAATGTAAATTTAAAGGCATGAAAGTTGAAAATATGTTATTGCCAATGACTAAAATAAGGTGATATTTCAAAACAATAGATACTATCACTTGTAATCCCATTTTGCCTCCTCTATTTCTCATTTTCTGAACCTGACCTTGACTTTAGAAAATACTGTGATGTATAAGTTCACAGAACAGTGATCTCTGGTCAAAAGATGCACAATGACCTGTTCCCACCATCCGGAGAACTATTGTTCCCCTTTGCTTTTTTTTTTTTTTTTTTTTTAGACAGGATCTCACTTAGTAGCTCAGGCTGGCCCTGACCTCACTAAATAGCAAAGGCTACCTTCAGACTCACAGAAATCTTCCTACTTCTGCCCCCTCAGTGCTGGGATTACAGGCATGAGCCACCATGGCCAGCACTGTGATATGTGGTACTGGGAATCAAACTAGGAACTTTGCTCTTGCCAGGCAGATCCTGGAAGCACTGAGCTAAATTCCTGGCACAGTATTATTCTCCTTTATAAACAATTAACTGCAACTTCAGAGAGTTTATATTGAACAAAGCCTGCTCCAAACATGAAAATGAAAACAACGTACCCTTATGAACAAACACTAATGGACATGAAAAACTGTCCCATAACATGTTGTATAATAAAATCTTCCATGCAAATTCTGAATATAGTTTTCAACTACAATTATGGATAATATCTTTGGTCTCACATACATATAAAATTTAGAAAACCCACTTTTACCTTATAAGGTCTGTGTAGATTGGGCTCCTGATACCGCAGTTTTAGTAGTCCTATCATTGACAATGCATTCCAAATGGAAGCCATAAAGTAAAGATAGTTTATCAGTTCTATTAGGTTTGTTAAGACAACTGCAATGGATGCCAGCATGACACTTAGTAGCACAGATATGAATGGAGATGAGTGAATGTTAAGTGTATGGAATAACAAAGGCAGCTGGCCTTGCTGGCCAGCAATGTATGTCATTCTTGATGATTCAAGTACACTAATCAGAAGATTACTAAACAATGAGGCTGAAATAGCAAAAGGAATAAACCAGGTGAACTGGGGGATCACTCTGTCAGTCCACGTGATGGCCACGGCATCTGCAGAGTAACAAAAACACACAAAAGGAAAAGTGTTCAGAAAGAGAAACTACTATGCATAATAAGCAAAATAAGAAAGAAATGGGCAAATCTTTCAATAGAAATATTTCCCTGTAAAAGATCAAAATTTTAAAAATCATCAAGAAAACTTAATTTTGCTAACTTTTTAATTGTCTTGTTTTACACCTACATACGCACACATCCTTTTGAGCCCAAACACGACATGTCATTAATGGTTGCCTTGTTCTTTGTTGTTGTTGTTGAGACAGGGTCTCACTTTATAGTTCAAGCTGGTTCTGAACTCACCCTCAAACTTAGCAATACTCCTGCCTCTGCCTCTTGAATACTAGGCTACAGGCAGGAGTCACCATGCTCAACATTGTTGTATATGGTTACTATGGATCAAACCTGGGACCAGGTACTTGCAAAGCAGACACTGGAACCACTAAGCTAGATCCGGGCCCCCCTGTTCTGTCTTCTACAAAAGATCAGGAACCTTTAAAGCCAAAAATCCTTCATTTCCTTTACTTTAGACTAGCACTTCACACACTGACAGACATATAGTGAGTTTTTAATACACACATGAGAAATTAATAACTCTGGAATGGATGCTTGAGACCATGCTCATTTTCTAAAAGGAAAAAGAGTCAAAAAGCATGGCTCAACACCCCTGGCACAGCAATGAGGCCACCCACAAAGTGATACAAATGAAAATATGTAGAAAAGTAGACCGTGTAGGTTGGAAAAAAAAAGAATCACACACACACACACACACACACACACACACAGAGAGAGAGAGAGAGAGAGAGAAAGAGAGAGAGAGAGAGAGAGACTTTTAAAGGTACAGCTTTTGGGACTGGTCTAAACAATACATATTTGGCATTGGTCTAAACAATAAAACAGTGGTCCTGAATCAGAGATGATTTTCCTCTTCATGTGTCATGTGAGACTTTTTGGTCATAAAAACCAAAGAAAGTGGGCCGGAGATTTAGTTCACTGGTTCTGGCACCTGCCTAGCATGCACAAGGTCCTGAGTTCTATCCCCAGTAACCACATTCAACAATGTCAGTATAGTGACTCATGCCTATAAACACAACTCTCCATAACCACATACCACCATGCCAGGCGTGATAGTTCATACCTGTCATCCCAGCATTTGGGAGGAAGAGGCAGGAGGGTTGATGAGTTTGAGGCTAGCCTGGGCTACTTAATGAGGTCAAGGCCAGCTTGAGCTACAAAGCGAGACCCTGTTTCAAAAAAAAAAAAAAAAAACTTAGAGAAGGTTTCTCTTGGCTCCTAGTGGAGAAAGGTCAAGGATGTTGAAACCACTCTACACTGCACAGAACAGCCACGTGCATCAGGAAAGTGTGTGGCCCAGGGTCAGGCATGTAGTTGCGTGACACAGCGTTTGCCCAGCATGCAACATGCTCTGGGTTCAGTCCCCAGATGGGGGTCAGGATGGGCAGGGAACCCATATGAAAATGTCAGTAGTGCTGCAATTCTACATAAACTACACCTTAGAGAACATTCTGGGGGCTTTTGGCTTATAAATGAAGACATTTGATAAGATTAAGACATGAGCATTTATAAAATCACCGATGAAGAGAAGTATCCATTGCACATGAGAATTCAATTCATATCACACAGATACAAACTAGGGCAGATCACACCCTCGCAGAGAAGCAAGTGCTCAGGTTCTCAGCAGAATGAGGACAGCAGCGCCTAACATCCCTGGGGTGGGAGCCCCTGGGGCCGCTTCTGTGCACACGTAGCTTGGTTTCCCAGGGAGCTTCCAGGATATCAACATACTTCTCAAGTGGAACTTTAAAACTAAAATGTCATCAATGGCTCTTCTTAAGATCTTTATATTTTAACCCATTTTAAGCAAACTTAAGCATCATACTGCTTCTGTCGTTAGTACTACCTACAGTGTTGAGTCTTGTTTACTAATACATCATCTACTGCTCAGTTCTTTGGTGTTGCTTTTGTTTGTTTGTTTGTTTAGTTTTTTGAGACGGAGCCTCACTTTGTAGTTCAGGCTAACTCTGAACTCACTATACAGCCCATACTAGCCTCCAACTCACAGCAATCCCCCTGCCTCTGTCCCCCAAGTGGAGATAACAGTGGGAGCCATCACATGCAGCATTGTGATATGTGGTACTGAGGATCTACTCAGGAACTCACACTTCCCAAGCAGACACTGGAACCACTGAGCTAAAACCCCAGCCTGTATACTGTTCTGGTCTTAGTATTTCAAATAAGGCATTGTTGATCATCCAGACTGACATTTGTACCACTACAAACTACTCGCTTTCAGACACCATTTTAGAAGTATTTCTTTCCCATAATGCAAAAGAGATTTTCTTTAGGTTTCCCTGTGAGTGTTCTACAAATGTGGCTGCTCGTACCCAGGAGAGGGTCCAGGCAGCTCTGTCGGTAACCGGCAAAACTGATACACAATATTCCTACATAAATGTTACTGATGTCCCATGAGTGATTTTTTTTCAATCCTTTTCACGTGCCATTTTTTTTTCTTTTAAATCTTATCATGTATGGTCTCAATTAAACAGTAAGGGAAATATCACTGAAGCCATAAAGTAAAAATGAAAAGTCCCTTCCTTCCTAACCAATCTTTCATTCACAAGATCCAGTAGTAACAGCTGTTAACATCTGTCTGGATCTTTTTTCGAAATATTCCATGATTATAGAGAATAAGCATTTGTGAAAATCATGCAGTTGTGTGCCTGGTTTCTGTGTTTGTGTGGGATGCTTGTTTGTTTCCATTTCAGGCTTACCACTATTTATTTATTCATTTACATATTACTTTCCTCTATATTTTGATCTTCTTAGTCCAAAAACATCCATTCGATTACCTTATTGAATTTTAAGTATTCCATTTCATAACCAATGTTAACTTATCTACTCATTTTATATGTATGAATTTATTGATTGTTACAGGTTTATATTCACATAAAAATGTGTTTTAATAAAAGTGTTCAGGCCTTCACTCTTGACAGTCTCCTCAGTACATTCTCAGAGTGCCATTTGTGAATCCAAAGGTATAGATATTATCAAATAAGAACAATATTACCAAATTATCCTCCAAAAATGACTGTATCCATTTACCAGCAGTAATTCTAAAATTGTCTTTCACTTCAAATTTCTTAGTCACACCTAGTATTTGAAACTGCTTCCTTTAGGCTACTTCTGAACTAGGAAACCTTCTTGGCTTCTTCTTTATCTCATTAGGGAGTGTTTTTGATTTTCTTACCCAATATTCTGTAGTTCCAGTTAGGACATAGAAACCTCAAAGACACCAACCGTGAGCACACAGATCAGCAGTGTGTTTGAAAGGCGTCCAGATCTAATGTTCTCAACCTGAACAAATGGGAGCCAGAGCTCCTCACTCGGGTCTTTCCACACCTCACTGCAGGAGGACGCCTTTCTTTCCCACTTGTGGAGCTTATTTACAATGAAGGTTATTTTTTTCCTTGTAAGAGAACACCATGTGAAGAAACAAGCCAGAGCTCTGACCCTGACAGAAACATTATACGATAATTCCACTGCCTCTCTCTTTGTATAACAGAATACAATCTTTATTGCAGTGAGGCATAATTATTTTCCATTAGTCATTAAACAAAATGTAACAAAAAATTCCCACTCCTATCATGATACCCTATGATCCTTTGAAAAGTTTTTAGATCTTTTAAATGCATCTGTCTTATTGTGTTGTGTTGTGCTGTGTTGTGTGTGTGTGTATTTTTTTTTTTTTAATCCAGCACTGCGGATTGAACTGATGTGTATACTAGGCAAACACTCTAGGACTGAGCTACATCTTCACCATTTTTTTTTTTAACACAATCTTTTGAGTTTCCCAGGCTGGCTTCAGACTTATGGTCCTCCATCCTCAACTCTCAGACTAGCTGAGATTACAGGTATGCCAACTAATTAGTTTACATACACCAATTTAGATGTTTAATCACAAGAAACTGTACTCTTTAATCCATAAATTATGTAAACTTAAGGACCTCTTTTTTTAATTTATAACTTTTCCCACTAAATGTGTATTTCATTAAAGAAAATTTTCAGGGGCTGTGGATTTACCTCAGCATTTCCGATGTCTGTCTTCCAAGTGCAGGGGCTCGGGTTCAATCTTCAGTAACCACATACAGCAGTACTGGGTGTGGTGACTCACGCCCACCAGCAATGAGAACCACATACCACAGTGCCAGGCATGGTGGCTCACACCTATAATCCCAGCACTCAGGAGGCAGAGGCAGGAGGACTGCTGTGAGTTTGAGGCTGAGCTCAGGGCCAGCCTAAACTACAAAGCAAGACCCTAACTAAAAAAAAGAAAGAAAATTTGGGAAGTTCAATGGGATAATAAAGCAAAAATTATCCACCATTTCTTAGCTGATAATCATTGTTGATATAACAATTTTATTCTTAAATATATTTTATTAGCATCTATTAAAGTTACAAAATACTGGGTTTCAACATGTATTTTACATAGATTTTGATCACATCCATGCCCTATTTTTTTCTCCTTTCTCTCTTCCCATTCCCTTTCTCTTGTCTAATATAGAATCTTCCTACACTTTCATTTTATCCCTTTTAGATTCTACATATTAAGGAAGATGTGGGAAACTTGTCTTTCCAAGTCTGCCTTATTTTGTTCAACATGACCTCAAATTTCATCCCTATTTATGGCTTTATAATAGAAAAAACATCATGCATTTCCATGATTACTATTATAAACATTGTCCTTTAAAGTGAGGATTCATCATCAGTATATTTCATACAGGTCACAATGTTCTATTATATGAACCATAACATTTATTTCAAGTCAATTGTATATTTTTGTGATCTTAAAATTTTGTTACCATATCTAACAATATATGTGTGCATCACTATATGCACACCTTCTCTAAATGTTTTCTCTTACAGTTTTGATTATTTTCTTAATTTAAATTCCTAAGATGCTAAAATACAGGTATTTAAACTTAAAGACACTAATTCAGAATTTGAGCAACAATCGAAACAGAATATGCCTGAAAAAGTATACACTGTAAACCAAATTAGAAGCAATTATTGTCAAAGTACTTTAATAAGTTTTCAAGGTACTATGAAACTACTTACTCTATCACCTACAAAAGTAGTGAAACTATGACAATCTGCTAGAGGAGATATTTGCTATCTTGTAATGAGCCAAATGGCCAGAGAACTCGAAGTCATCCCAAGTTCTGGCTTCTGTGAAACACAATAGCTGGCCCCTTGAACCAGCAGCCCTGGCCACACCCACTGTAGACTTTATAAATTCACTCGTTCCTAGTCCAGATAGCTGGTAAACCACCACCTGTTCTTACCCAGTTTTGGATTCATTGGTTCCCACAAATTGTCAGAATGCTGATCTTATCTAGTCACCCTGGTCCCAGGACACCTAGGCCATTAGGAACCAACACTATCATTCACTCCATGGACACCATTTTACATAGCTATCACAGGGGAGTGAAGATAGTTTTTGACAATGTTTGTATTAAACCATGCTTAGGTTTGAATGTCCCTTTTATCAATGATAATGTTTAAGAAGATGGAAATCCTAATGACTCTAAATTGACCATCATCGGTTGTATACAGTGGACTCACACTATGTCCTTACATACACACTACACATTCATATAACTGTATGCAAATACATACAATTATTAAAGGCAATAAAACTATGTATTTTCAAAAATCTCTCAGACAACTCAAATGTTTACCGGCAGTGCCTTAATGAAAACAGGAATAGCTGTGAAAGGGATTAATCTTAAAGGTATTGGATGAAGAAATTTACTTCAGAAAGTGGTGACCTGAGTTTTAACGCTGGCACAGAAAATTATTAGTCTTTCAGTTTCTCTCTTTTTCATGTCTTTCCAAATTTTGTTTTGCTTTGTTTCTTTTATTTTTGTATATATGTTTATTTGTTTATTTTCTTATTCTTTATTCTATAATTTCAGTTTAAGATAGTACTTGACAGTTTAATTTTCAATATATTCTGTCTTCTGCCACAATAAATGGAGTTCAGTCAAGCAACTATATTATTGAATATATTAATATTAATTATATGCACTAATTGACCAGCAACATTTATTTTTTAACTAATAGTATGTTGTAAGTGAAATTTACCATTCTTCATATTATCTAGAGTAGTATAGAGAATCAAATGTTTTAAAAACTATAATGGCTAGGGCCGGGGATTTAGCTCAGTGGTTCTGGTGCCTGTATTGCAAGCGCAAGGACCCGGGTTTGATCCTCGGTAACCACATACAATACTGGGCATGGAGACTCACCCCAGCAGCAACCAGTACCACATACCACAGTGACGGGCATGGTGGCTCACGCCTGTAATCCCAGCACTCGGGAGGCAGAGGCAGGAGGATTGCTGTGATGTGAGTTGGAGGCTGAGCTCAGGGCCAGCCTGAACCACAATGCGAGACCCTGTCTCAAACAACCTTAAAAAAAAACTATAATGGCTAAAAGTACTCGTTATATAGCACTTTGCTAAGGAGAAGAGATCATGAAAGGAATATCTAATATTTAAATCTCAGTGTACAATATATCAGCATTATGGAAATTTGTCCCCTATTATCAGAAAATGCTTAACCGTGTTTAAACATGAATCTTGTTTCTAGACAAACTCATACTCTTTAGAAAATTACAACTATAGAAAATTACAATTTGACTTGATAGGTAGAATAATGCGCAGCCAGCAACTGTTTCCCTGGTAGGTGATCCCTGACAGTTGCTGACAGGCCCAGCCCTTTGGTTTTTGCCTGGGCCTTGTGTGTACAAACCTGAAGAAAGAATTTCCCTGGGCGTCAGAACAGTCATGTAGGAGATGTTCACCAGCAGGTAGAGCACAGTCACCAGCGGGAGTCCCGTGAATATGCATCTGGGAATTGTCTTTTTGGGTTTCTTCAGTTCTCCTATAAAAGGGAAAACCATAACTGGTAAAGTTGATCTTTAAAACTGTTTCTTGTGGGGACTGGGGTGTAACTCAGTGGTCCAGCACTTTGCTCAGCAAACATAGGCACCAGCAGCCATCAAGCATAGCCCTGGGTACTGCAAAAATGTCAGTTATTACAGGTGTCAAATATGAGACTGGACTCTTCTGGTACACTCTACACTCTCGCCCCCCCCACACACATGCACACATGCACACAAGCAGAGAGAGATATGATTTAGCATCATAATAATTTGTAATTCAGAACAGTTTTTTTTTCCAACATTGTTCAATTTGTTGTGCTATTTTCTCCAGTTTTACCATCCACTAAGACTTAATCCCTGACACAAGGAGTTCATCATGCACAGATAGCCCTGTATACACAACATAAACCATCCTCTGACCCTGCAACAGGACCAAGTACACACCTTGGAGGTACTGAAAACCAATCATCACAATATAAGAAAATTTCTCTCCAGAATTTGAACCAGTGGCCAACTAGATTAAGAGCATCAAGAGAAAAGTAATGTAATGATGGGTCTTTAAAAATGAAAGGAGGAGTCAGACATGGTGGTGCCTCTGACCAGGGTGGTGCACCCTGAAATCCAGCCCTCAGGAGGCTGGGACAGGAGAAGCATTTGGAATTAGAGGCCAGCATCGGAGTGAGTTCAAGGTCTGCCGGAACCACACAGTGAGACCCTGTCTTTAAAAAACAAAAAAGAAAGAAAGGAGGATGAGAGATTTTTTTTCAAATCCTACAGCACAGCTACTTCTTGTTGCTGGGAATGTCTGGTTGCTCAGATCTTTCTCTAAGTAGAGCACTATTTTTTCGAGTTTCCCTTTTATTGTTTAAGTGAATATGTTTGGGTTTCACTTATGTAAAATCAAATCTTCCTGACTAATAAATATCTAACCTTTCACATTTCTGGTTCACATAGTCACAAACACATGCAAATAATTTTAGGTCCCCGGCCTTATGTGCTGTGCCTCATTTGCCCTTGTATGCTTTCTGGTCTCTGCATCTTCCCTGATATTTTTTTCTGCTAGAATTTCTTTGATTCAGTTGAAATCAGCAGTTTTCCTCTCAATGGCAGTCAAAGTTGAATTTTCCTTCTACTGAATTTCACAGTAATTACACAATTCCCTTATGACTACATATTAAATATGAAATGCCAAGATTTGTTTCCACAAAGAAGAATCAGAGCAATATTCACTCAACACTTGAAGTCCGTTTTACAGATCAAAAACAAAAAGAAATAAGTTCAAAGAAAAGGAGGTATTTGGCAGGGTTGGAAAATGCAGAATTTCAACCAACACTGAAGTATTTCCTCTTTGACTAGACTCTAATGCTGTTTAGGGTAAAGAGTACATCTTACTCACCTGAGACACCAGGATAGGTTTTAAAGGTAGTTGCTGATTAGATTATTTAACATAATAAATGTCACTGAGGAATCATATGATAAATTAGATTGTTGTGAGAAAAAAAGAGTATTCTTCATATTTACTGCCAATGTGAAGACTTGGTTTTTTAAAAAAAAAGTGTTTATAGAACAACATAGATGAATGTGAAGAGAGCCTGAGGGGGACGCAGAGTTCAAAGAAAGAGGCTGACTGAAAAGGAGGAGAAAAGTCTTTGTCCAAATGGTGAAGGGAAGGAGCTGAAACCTCACTTCAGAGCCATCACAAAAAGTACTGAGGAACCTTGAACAAACACAGGAAAAAAGCCCGCAGGACTGCTCGGCTCTGGGGCTCTGAGGGAGCCGAGTAGGAACCCTCATCCGGGGACTCACTTGGCAGCCATCTGCCTGGTCACGGTGAACCAGGAGTCAGGAAATCACGGGGAGGGTTTCCTCTCCAGGCATCCAACCTGCTGTGGTCACGGTTACAGTGGCTGCTCCCAAATATTTCCTTTCATTTTTGCTAATTTATCAGGAACTACATCCAAGACTGAGACAGAATGACTGCTCCTACATGTATGCATGAAAATCAAAATTTCTTCATTAATTTGAAATTTTTGAAGTATTATCACAGAAACCTGTAATGTTACATTCACTTGCATAAGAAAAAACTTATAATAAAATATAATTCCAAAAGGAGTTACAAATATTATGTGCACGTACCAACTCTCCATGATGAATAAATTCATTTTATACTACAAACACTAATGAAATTTTGATAAAAATCAGAAAAACTTAAGTGTGGCACGTCTACACCCAACACAAAGAGCCTGACATTAGATCACTCTTAGATTCAGGGCTTCATAGAAGGCAAATATTTCCACAACCTCAGTATAATGTATTAACAGAAAGAAAATGAGATTAAATCAGAAGTTTCATATTTATGGTCCTGAAAGAAAGCTGAAAAAGAGAAGTTGCTTAATAAGATAAGAATTCTGGAATTAAGGAAAAAAGAAACTAGAGACGTCAACAAGTGCAATCTAAGATCTACTGATTGAGAAAGTGATAAAGCAGAAAAACATTGGATTTATTTAAAGAGAAAACAAAATAACTTCAAAAGATGTGTATTTCAGAATGCATGCAATAAATCAGAGCCTGAGTTTTTAGGATTTTTTTTCCTCTCAATGATCATTAATTACCTGCTATGCTCATAAAGCATCCCCCGCCTGAAAAGGCAAAATATCCTTGGAAGACGGCTTCGATTATCTGAGAAGCATCTGGAAGCTCAGCGTCAAAAGCGTTCTGCAGCCTCGCTACATTCTCAGTCTTCCCTCTCACCAGCATGAACACTCCACTGAGGGAAATGAGGCTGAGGATAGCCACCTTCAGCACCGTGCTCACTGTCTGAAGCCAAGTTACCTCCTTCACACCTCGAGAATTCAGGATTCCCACTATCCACAGCATGGCCAGCGCCACACTTTTCATGGCCACCTTTGGCACAGAGCAGCTGGGGTAAAAAGGCTGGAGGCTGTACTCAGCGAGGAGCAGGGCTTGACTAGCGATGACCCCTGCACCGATACACATAGATGTCCAAAGTCTCAGGAAAGCAGCTAAGGGACCATAGCATCTCTTGATAAAATAGTACTGAGCGCCGCTGCGTGGGAAGGTAATGCTTATCTCCGCAGTGCATAGAGTGGTTGTCATGGATAACACAGCACAGACAGCCCAGATACACAGGGAGAAGCCCACATTCATGCGAGAGTACTCTAGCACCCCTTTGGGGGACACAAAAATCCCTGCACCAATTATATTAATAATTAAAAAATTTGTGCCCCAGAAATAGCCAAGTTCTCTCTTGAGATATATTTTCTTTTCTTTATCCATTGTAATTGAGGAATTCTAAGATTCAGTGTCAATTGCAATTGCTGGATTTTCCTGGCCTGTCTTTCTAGAGAAGATGCCCATGGATTCTCTGAAATAACACTGCACTGTCCCTTTTATCCCCCCTTCTGTAAATATCATCTATTTTTTAATAAGTAACAAAGTGTATGTGACACATAAATTAAATAAAAGAGTTTCCTTGTAAGGATTTAGTTTGGCTGGTCTTTTAATTATTATCAAAGTAATACATTTAAGTTCTGGGAAAGAGGAATTTCAGCGATGACAGGGATTACAGCGCAAAGCTTGTCCTCTAAAATATTCCTATTTTTGAAAACACTGTTCTCAGTTCTAAGATGTGCATTTTAGGATGCCTCTCTGCTCCTTGAAAAAGTCCTATTTGCAGGATCAGCTTGTCTTTTGAAGATTCAGAGATGCTCCGTGGCAAAATCTCAATCTGCAGGTCATTTACCTGAAACAGCCACCAGCAATTACCTAACACAGCCGTTATTTAAAGCAAAAGTGCAAGTTAGAAAGATAGAACCCTGACCTGGCCTATGCAGAGGAAATGTCCATAAGGCCTTCTAAAATCTCTGACGTGGTCCTGAAGACACAGAAGACTACACACAAGTTCAGTGCTGTGCAAATGCCCAGAAAATACCTGAAAGAACTGTGTAGTTAGTAAAGCAATTTTTCAGAGTATGGAAAAATAAAGCTATAAAGATGAACAAAAGCTGAAAGAGTTCACAGCCAATGGAGAGAGAGGAACATTCAAATCCACATGAAGAAATAGAGTAACAGTAAAGGCACCTACAAGGGAAACACTTACAAAGGAATATAATCATAATTTTTGCAATGATTTTATTCTTCATCTGATTTAGATCTGTTTCTACAGTCTTGTAATGTGTAAAGGTGTAATTTCAGCTGCAGAGTCAAAATGGTAAGCTCATAAATATTATGGTATTAATCCATGTTTAAATAACAAGTACCTAAACAGAATATTATACATTTATTTTTTGTTAAAGTGAATAATACTAGAATGTCTTCAAATCAAAAAGCACACCAACACAATGTCTACAGATTGCTAAGAAAATTCAGTTGGGTTAGCTCTGCCTTTTTAAAATAAACATTGTCCTCCTTCTCAAAACACAACCGTCATGAAACATTAATCTGCACGCTATTTTCTATGTTAATCACACCTATCATCACACATTCTAAAGTGAAGTCTCATTGAGGCCTGATTTATACACAAGAAAGTTGACTAAATTTGCATAGTATAGCTAAATCTTAATAAAGATGTGTATAGTTGTGTGGCAAATAGAATAAGTATGATGTTGAACATTTCTGACATCTCAAAAGTCTTCCTTCCTTCGTCTTCATAGGAAATTTCCTTTCTTTGTCTATGATTCTGAACAATCACAAATCTGCCTTGTCCCTGTAGTACTGAACTTTCTAGAATGTTCTGTCTGATTTATTCTGTCCAGTGTAATAGGGCTTGTGATTATACATTATATTTGTGGTGTTGGGGAGAGACCCCAGGGCCTTGTTCTTTCTGGTAAATACTTTCCCAAGGAATACAACCCAAGCCGAGGATGCTGGTTTAGAGAATGGGAAGTATTGAGTATATCTGGTAGTTTATTTGTATTGTTACAGAACAGTTCATTATACAAATGCAATGCTATTAATTTTTATATCCATGTATTAAGTAAAGGATATTTGAGTTGTTTATAGTTTTTAGCTATTATAAAGCAAGTCATAAGAAACATATTAGTATGAGGTGAAAAAAGATGTAATTTTTGTAACAATAATAATACTAATAATATTATCATCAGACAGGGTCCTACGATATTTCTCAAAGAGGAGATGGAGGATGTGGGAACTTCAATTTGCCCTGCCAACTAGGTTCTTTCTTTGTTTCCATCTGTCTGCCGGTTTGTCTTTCTTTTTCATTGCTAAGGTTTGAAGTCAGACCTTCTCTCTGAGATGAACTCATCTTTTTGTTTTTAATTTTGAGACAAGGTCTAGCTAATTTGTATAGGCTAGACTTGAACTTGGATCTTCCTGCCTCAGTCTCCCAGAGTGCTAGGATTACAGGCCTGCAACATTACACCTGGCTCAGAGTAGGGTCATGACTCTCATCACCAAAAATCAAGTTCAAGACACATGAGTGTAGGCAGAGGTAGCTTTATGAGATTTTAGACTCCAACTAGAGGAACTGAAGGGGACTCACCATGATGGAGAGGTTCAGACTGGTTTCCTCACAAAAGTACGAGGCAGCCTTCAAGGCTTAGCTGAGGTGAGCCAGGGCCCTCCAATCACCATCTCACTCCTACCTGCATAGCTCCAAAGGAATCCTCATGGCTCCAGGGCCCATTGTGTTTCCAGGAAATGTCTGTCCTTGCTCAGGATGGGGCCTGACTTGCTAATAGCTCCTGTCTGAGGGCAGGTGACTCCATCACTGGCTGTTCTTGGAAGCCCTGCTTTGCTGGGAATCTCAAGTGGTTTGGAGACTCTGGATTCTACTACTAGGGCTCTGGAACTGGATGCTCTAAAATCTTGTAATCTGATGTCCTTGTAAATTCTCAAAACCACTTTTGTTACTCTTTAATTAACTCTAGATTCTTTGTGTCCTTGTTACTATAGTGTTTTCTAATTTACCTCAATATCACACAGGAGGAGAAAGAAATGGAGTAAAGTTCCTGCATGCTGTAAAGTTAAATTAATATCTATCCAAACTAGACTGCTTTAAAATGGCAATTTAATCACCAGGGCAGCCACTGAGAAACTGCTTCTTTGAAACAGAGCAAAAGGAGCCACAAGGAAACTTTCTGTGACATAGTAGAACATGTCTATTCAACACGAGGAAGGATAGTAATGAAAAAAGAGAGGTGGATAAAAGGGATAAAACATAGAAAATAAATGGCAAAATGTGAGGCATCAATTCCATAATTGCATTAAATATAAAAATGAAGTGTTCCAATCCAAGTGGCAGGACAGGTTGGAAGGATTAACATATGATTCAATTATATGCTAATCACAAGAAAGAAATTAGATTCAAAGGCCTCAGCTGATCAAAAGAAAAATAATAAAGGCATAATATAAATAGTACACAATCCAGAGCTGGAGATGCTGTACTAACCAAGCTCAAAATTGCTACTAGACAAGGAAAGACATTGTATAGTGAGAAAGAGTAACTCAGAAAAAACAGAAAATAGTTGTAAACTTAAAAATAGTTAAGAATTTACTCAAAAATATATAAAATTACAACTGCCACAAGTGAAGAAAATTCAATAGTAGTAATCATGACTTTCATTACTCCAGCCTCAAAAATTGACAGAATATTAGAAAGAGAATCAGCAAGGACAAATAGAATGTAAGAATGATTGTTGACCAATAGGTATTAATACCCATTAACAGAAGAATTCTTATTATTTTCTCTCATACATAGAATATTCTCAGGAATAACCAGGAGTGAAACTATGGCATAAGTATTACTAATTAATAAGGATGTAAGTCACATACTTGGAGTTTGATTAGAAATCAAAAGTAGAAGAAAACATCTTTGCATGATTCTGCTGAGATCTCAGAGGAGAAGCAGACTAGAGAAAGTATGAAATCCAGAGATCACCTGGGGCCATGAGCTCAAATCTAAGGAAGTCTCAAGTGCAGCTGAGAAACAAGGACTTGGAAATTGGAATAAAGAGCATCCTTGTGATAAAGTTCCAAAGAACGTGGCTATTATTGCTCATACCCTAAGCCTTTATGAAAATCATAATTTAAAAGAATAAACTGGGGATTTAACTCAGTGGTGCCACTGCCTGCCTTGTCAGCACAAGGTTATGAGTTTGATATCCTGTACCACAAAAAAATAAACAAATAAAATAAAAGCAGTGAACCAAGATATCTGGCAGAACAAATATCTCAGCAACAAAACACTGGGGATTTGGCATGGCCACTTTGCTACTTTTACCTGTTTTCCTGTAAAACTAAGAGAGCAAAGAGATAACAAGGTGAAATTTATGTGTGATCTAAATATAGAATGTTTAAATTCTACAAATGTATTACAGTAAAGGACACATTCCTGTTAATCCCTCTCAAAATACTGCTGTGAGCTTTGAACACACTTTTCTCATCATCCTTGCCAGTTTCTGGAGCAGTTCTGGTAGAATCTTTTTTGAATGTCTTTATAAGGTGTAGTAAGAAATACAGTGAATGCTGCTACCATCAAATGGAAAGACAGGCTCATAAAATCATTATAACATGTCCCTATCTACATTATCTTGCACCGTGCAACTTCTGGCTCTTCCTTAAAGTCAAAATGATCATGAAAGGAAAATATTTCAAGTCAGTCCAAGACATGGAGACAGCCCTCCAACCCAACTATAGACTCTTAAAAGAAATGACCTCTAGATCTGCTTCACAAAGTTCCAAGAATTATGAGATTATTTGATTCAGAGAGAGACAGTATTTGGAGGAAGATGAATGATGGTATTAATTTATTACAGCAAAATGATGTTTTTTGCTGCAATAAATTTTTAAATATTCACTGTATTTCTTCCTCATACCTCATATGAATAAAGAGGAAACAGAAACAAAATATTTAGAAAATTCTTGGCCTGGCCATGTAGTAGAGAACACTAAAGTATATTCAGCTGGGCAAAGTGGTACGTGCCGATAGTCCCACATACTTGGAAGGTTAAGGCAGAACTGCTTCAATCCATGAAGTCAAGGTCACCCTGACAAAAAGCACGATAATCTCTTGGAAGTCTTGAGGAAAGCATTTTCATGGTTGATGAGGAACCAACTGTAAGGCATTAGGTATTAGGTAAGAAGATTAGTAAACAAACAAAAAAAAATTCTCAAGACAATTGCAAGGGGAAGAGTCATAAAAAGAGTTAAAATATTTATGCATATGTACCTACTCCCCACAATGAATACAGTCTCACATACAGCAAACATGTATGTACTAATTAATATGGGAGGGCAATAGGAGAAAGACCCTTTAGCATTCTCAGGATCTTTGAGGCAGCTTTCATACCATATTCCCAGAGTTCTAAGAGGGCAGAGTGCTCCACAGGCCTGAGAAGACAGCGCAGAGCACACTCCACCAGCAGGCTCACTGCCTGTGATTGGCTAAGTACTCCATTCCCCATACACAGCATTCCTGCATAGCCCCTGCCATGGCTAAAGTAGACCAAGGGCAGCCCACCAACACACAGCCGTGGCTGCCAAATGGTTACACCTGGGCGATATCACTATGGCATTCAGGCTGCCAGCCTTTAGATTGCACCAGCCCATAGAGTTCAAGGCTGCCATATAAGTGACCAGGGGCCCACACACTGGTTACAGAGGAAGAGCGCTGCAAAAAGCCTCTGGGAAATGCCAAGCTGAAGTGGAAGGTCAGAGACACTCCAAGGAGCCCCCACTAGGGCAATGCTTAGTGAAGTCAGAAGCCATTGTGGAATCCTGAGAATTCAGCCTAATGTGTCCATAGGAATAAGACAACTGCTGGGATGCCAGAACTATGGAGTTACCAGCCTGCAACAGAAGAATGGGAGACAGCAGACTTCAACTCTGACCCAAGAGAGCTGAAGTGTTTGTGGGCTGAGACCAACAGGGCCATGGGTGCTAGAATGTTCAAGAACTAGGGGCCAAACCCTACACCCATGTCCAAAAGAAGAGAACATGCAATCAAAGCAACTACTCCCACATTTTAAGACTAAATATTTTCTCTGCTGGGTTTGGAACTGGTCTGTGACCAGTTGTTCCTTTCTTCCTACCTCTTTTCCCTTTAATGGGGAATGTCTCTTCTATGCTATCTCACACTGAACTGTGGAAATAGATAATTAGTTTTTATTCTCAGGAGCATTGCTGGAATCAAGATGATTCAGGAAGATTTCTGCTTTGTGTCTGTCTCATTTGTATTTTCTTTAGATGAGACTGAACTGGAAGAATTAAGACTTTGTGCCTATTCGGATGGAATTAATGTATTTTGCAGGTGATAAGGACATAAATATGGTGGTCATGTGAAAAATACTATGATTTAAATGTATATCCCAGCTTCTCTTTTGGGACATTAAACAGCAAATCTAGGGCTGGGGATATAGCTCAGTGGTTCCAGCACTTGTCTTGCAAGCGCAAGGACCCGGGTTGCATCCCCAGTAACCACATAACAATATGGGTGTGGAGACTCACCCCCAGCAGCAACCAGTACCACATACCACAGTGCCAGGCGTGGTGGCTCATGCCTGTAATCCCAGCATTCAGGAGGCAGAGGCAGGAGGATTGCTGTGATGTGAGTTGGAGGCTGAGCTCAGGGCCAGCCTGAACCACAAAGCGAGACCCTGTCTCAAAAACCTTAAAAAAAATGTTAAAAAAACCCCAGCAAATCTATAGATTATCAGCACTTGGAGGAGGATTTGGGGAGATAATTAGAATTAAATAAGATCATTAAGGTGGGGCTTATGGGACAGGCTTACTGGCTTTGTTAAAAGAGGAAGAGAGATCCAAGGTAGAATTATTGCTCTGAATGACCAGTATGTAGTACATCAAGAAGTCTCAACTAGATATCAAACAAATATCTGCACAGTTCCTTCACTTTTCCAGCCTCCAGAACCATACACCAAAAATTTTTCTTTTTTTAATGACCATTCTCAGACTCAAGTAATTTGTTGCAGGAATAGAAACCATCTAAAACTGTGGTCCACAGTTTCTTTGGTACCAAGGACCAGCTTCATGGAATATAGTTTTTCAACAGATGAGAATCAAAGAGTGAGAATAAAGGAGATAATTTCAAGATGATTCAAAGAACTAGGCACCCTACATCCCCCACACTGCAGTTCAGAGCACAGTTCATGCTCCTATGAGAGCCTAATGCCACCACGGACCTGACAAAAGGCCACGTACAAGAGGTGATTCACAGGATGGAGGGTGTCTGGGAACACCAGGGAAGCTTCTCTTGCTCACCTCCTGACCGGCACTGGTTGATACCTCCTGGCATTAACATTAATTTTGTGCATTTGGGCGGGGAGGGTTTCCTCCCACAATACATGCCAGGCCCCTCACTGGCACTGGCTGCTGACTCGTGGTCTCAGACACTATCTAAAGAGCAGATCCACAAAAGAGGATCTCATTTACTTTCAATTTTCTCACTGAAATTTCCTTAACACATAGCCTTCCAACATCTTGAAAATAAATCATAGCCCAATCAAGCACAAACCTCCACTTATGACAACACACTTCCCCACAGCACAGAGAGAAAAATTAAACATCCACACCTAGGGCTGGAGGAACTTTGTCCCAGGCCACTCTCTGGTCTTCAGGCCCATTCAGTCTCCTACAAGCCATTCGCTGTCCCCCTAAGATGGCTTGTAGCACCCTCACTTTCCTCTTTCCTCTGTAGATGCTGTGTAATCTTCAACTATCTGACTGTGCTTTGAGTTTCACACTTTGTGTGACTCTTGTCCACATGTACGTGTTGGTAACCGTGTATGGATGTTCAGCTGTTAATCCACCTTTTGCTTAATGTATGTCAGCAGATTTAAAGATGCGAACATTCAGGGAAGGTGAGGGAAACTCACCTTGCTCTTGCACATTGTCTCTCTTGTGTCTCTGTCTCTTTCTCTCTCTGCTTTTGTTGTTGTTGCTGCTGTTTTGTTCTGGTGATTGAACATGGGGACGTGTTCTAAGCATGGATTCCACCACCGACCTACTCTTCCACCCTCCGTGTCTCCACATATGTAAACAAATGAATCACTGTATGTATAAGACGTAAGAAAAAAAACCTTGGGAATTTATTTAATTCCCTTAATAATTTACAAATGGAGGACAAAGGTTTACTTCTTCAAACACTGTTTTTAAAATTAGGAATCCTTCAACTATCTTTCCTCTGAACTTTGGAATCTCATTTAAAAATGCAATTTAGATTTTCAGATTAACATGGTAAAGAAACATTAATTTTGTGGATTTCTTGTTTTGTTTTCTCTCCCAGTGTTGTACAGGTAAGCAAGTATTTTGCCACTGAGCTATACCCCTAGTCTGTGATATATTGCTTTGATACATCCTTTCAAACTTTTGAAATTGAGAAATAATGTTCTGTTTTTTCTCTCATTTCCATCCTGTAAAGGTGCTTCTTACGCTTTGGACATGCTTTTGCCCAATAAGTGCTTCTCTTGTTCCTAATTCCGGTTTTAAATATTTATTACAAAAGTTCATTTTGGAAAACTTTTACCTCCCTCTTTCCTAATATCTATCTTTTTTTGTTTATTTTCCTATTTTGTTTTCTCATCTATGATAAACCAGGTTTATGTTTCTGACTTATTTCACTTAACGTGTCTCAAGGAACATGCATTTTCCTATAAGTGACCAAGAGATGGGAAAATGGGAGCGGAAGTGAAAGGGAGGACACAAAAGGAAGAGGGAATATGTGCTGTGTACCTGTACAAACTCCTCAGAATTAATGTAATAAGCATGGACTACAAACACATAAAAATAAAATATTTATCATGTACCAACTTGTGTTATTTAGCTCTGCCTGATTCTTCAGACTGAGAGGGAGTTATGTCATTTAGCTGATAAATGTAACACCGAATTATGCAGTAATTTTATATTTGTGAGTAGAAAATTATTGATAAATAATATGAGTTGAATCAAAAGATTAACGAGTGTGAGGTAATGGCATAGTCTTCAGAACATGGCTTGTACTTTAGATGGTACATACTTACAGGAAAAAAATGGAGCAGAGGCAGCTGAGGGTGAAAATTTGAAAAAGTTTTCCATTACTAGATATGTTACATGACATGGTGTAAAACAGGAGAGGAAGAGACAACAGTCTGGGTGGAGTGGCACATGCCTGTATTTCCAGCCACATAGGAGGCTGAGGCAGGACAATTGAAAGTTTGGGGCCATCCTTGGCCATTTTGCTTCTGAACAAAACCTATCTCAAAATAGTAAAAAAACAAAAGGCTGGGGATATAATTCAGTGTGAATTGGGGTTCAATTTCTAGTGCTGAAGAAGAAAATTCCTTCCAAAACAAACACAATGTTCATAAGGATAAAACATCATAAAGGCAGATAAAGACTAAGAAAAAACTTTGGGGTATTGATGAAAATTATATTTTGCATTGATAAATTATACACTGAAAAATTATGCATTGAAATTATACATTGCATTGATAAAAGGAAAAACTGGAAAAGGGGGAAAGACAAAGAAGGAAGATTGAAGAAAAATGTAAAAGGAAAAGAAAAAGATATAAAGAAAGGAAATCTAAGTCACATTTTGCTGCTAATTAAATTTTACTCTTCAAATATTAGAAATTCTTCCAAAAGCAGAAGTTTTAATACTGACATACCAAGATGCCTGGGAGGAAGTGGTAAATAATTTGACCTGGATTAAAAATTAACAACTGTGACATAACAGCACGCAGTCCACACAATGCCTTCTACTTTGGACATTGTATCTCTGCAGGAATTCATAAAACATAAAACAACTCTTCAGAAAACTATACAGTTTGCCTAATTCCTATGAGATGATACTTATAACTAAGACTTGGATAGAAAAGTTGCAGCTCAAGACAGGGAAAGCAAATTAATACTTACTTTCCTTTTTGAATGTTTCATTGCTTTGAAAAATGGGACATTGTGCAGTTTCAATATCATCCTTGACATAAACACAGTTTATCATGTCCGTTAGGACATGTACAAATCAGGCAATAGGAAATGTAGTTTTGTTTACAGCTGATAACTTTCTTCTTGCATAAGAGAAAGGCTGAGCTGGACCTCACTCAGCAGTTTACCGCCACATGGACCCTCGTCAGCACTCCATGGCAGCCACAACTTCAGGTGTGCCACCAGCAACCAGAGCCCGAGGAGGGGGAGGCTGTCGGTGCGGCCTCACACCTTTCTTCCACCAAAAAAGCAAGAAACTTCAGCCAGCCCCAGGGTTAAGAAATGTTGAGTCAGCCAGACAATAATAATAGCAATCATTTTTAAGAATTGTTTTAAATTCTTCAGCCTAAGAACCTTTAAAGAAATAAATCAAGTTTGAGATATCATTATGATCTGTAAGAAATTTATTTCAAATAAATTAAATATCAGAGGAATTGACATAATCTTTGAACTGTATCTTGTATTATATCCAATAGCAATATACCAGTTATGCCTCATATTCCAGTCTTAATGCTTACCTTAATGTGTACCTATAGCAAAATACCTGAGGCAAAATCTTATTTGGTAGTGTTTAATTAAACAGAGAATCAAAAAAGGAGATGGTCACATGCAGAGAGAGCCTATGGGAAAATAAGAATGAAAAAGAGGCAGTAGGAATAACCTTGCTTTTTGGAAACAAACCCTCTTAGATTCCTAACAGTAGAAAAAGCTTGATCTACTCTGCAAAACCAGTACTAATACCTTTGTGAAAAGTGAAGTCTTCATAACCTAATGACCTCTTACTAGACCTCTCCTCTTAAAACTTGTGCTACTTCACTCAGGCAGGGTGGTATAATCCTAGCATTTAGGAACCTGAGCCAGGAAAATCAAACGTTTGAAGACAACTTGACCACATAGTGAATGAAAACAGGGAAAAAGCAAGCCAGCCTGATCTACATACTTAATGTCTATCTCAAAAAATAAAAAGAAAAACAAGCTCCATCAAAGCATAGCACATCACTTCATATGATAACACACTTGTGTCTGCATCTGCCTCCTCTAGGGACAGGCACTTGGGCCGTTGACGCACAGTTCAGTGATTTACACTCTCTGTACCTTAATCAAAAAGATGAGCTGGGCCAGAAGCATCATATTTATAGGAATTGAACTTCCAATATCAGCAGGAATGGCCATTATGGTGAATGTGCAAGGCTTCCACACAATGGAAATAGACCCATGGTTATGGATATTCAAGTGTAAGAAAAGTTATAATGGTCCAGAAGTTTTAAGATTCTGCATTGTTTAAAAACCATAGACCTAGTGTGCTAGGCAGCCTTGCATTATCTGAGGTAAATCAACTAAAAAGAGGAAAGATTTATTTTCATTCACAGTTTGGGAAGTTCTAGCTCAGCTGGCTCCACTATTTGGACCTTTGGCCACACACTGTGGTGGAGGCAGAAGAAGCTTGTTCACTTCATGGCTGCATGTGAGAGGAAGAGAAACGGGCTGGAATTTGGCACCTGTGGAGACTCTTCCTCCATAGTGACCTACAGTGTCTCACTAAATCCTAACTCTTAAAGACCTTTAGCACCTCTCAATTATGCCAGCCTGGGGGCAAAGTCTTTAACACACATGCTTTTGGGAGACATCAAGATGTAAACTACAGCACGTGACACCGGGTATGTAGCTCAGTGAAACCACGCTTGCCTGGCAAATGGAAGGTCCTGAGTTCAATTCCCAGTACTGGAAAATTAATAACCTATAAATTAATAAAGTAGAGACTATAAACACAATTACAAATAAATAATAAATTATACATTAATAACTATAACACAAACTAAGTTACCTGCAGCAAAGTAATGAAAAGTAAGCAGTGCAGACATTCCAGAAATAGCTATTATAGTTCTATAACTATTGTAAGGAAAATAACACTCATTTATTCTATTCTTTGAATAAACATTGACTCACAATCATGGATAAACTAAATAAGCAATGTAAAGTTGCAACCAACTCACCTAGAAAATTAATTCAAATCCTTTGCTGTTTAATTAACAATGACATTAGAAGAGCAAATATGATGTAGTATTTCATATGAGCTTAGCAAGTTCAGTTGGATGGGAACTTAGTAATCCCCTTACAAAGAAGAACACTAAACAGTACTTTTTTTTCCCTTAGACTGAAATAACAAGAATTTAAAGTGGGGAATACTCTCAAAAATCAGGTAACTACTCTGCTCTTTGGTGTATTATATCACTACACATTTCACAATATTTCCACATGATAAGCATTTAAGAAAATATTTCACTATAGAAATCATTTTTATTCTTCCTCATTTACTTCATATGTAGGTGTTGGTCTCAGGGGAAAGTTCATAAAATAAATTTAGTCGGTATTGGAATCTATTTTTTTAGGCCTAGTGAAAAGTTAGAAGAGCCATCAGATTGTATTAATGTTTTTCCAGCAAAATCTGGACAAGTGGGATTGAACAAATTAATCAATAATATCTAAGATTCTAAAATAATGTATAGAAGACGATCCAGTGCTATGGTTTGTGTTTAGATGTTTCCCCAAATATTCACACAAATAAGTTGGGGCTTTTTCAGAGGTAGCAGGATATAGAGAATATGACTCTAGGATTGATTCATGGTACCTTGTCATGCTCAAGGGTCCTATAATCATGGATTGTAGAGAAAAAGGAAGGAGGATATTAGTAAACCTCTGCAATAAATCCTAGTTTTCTGAGAGCCAGTGTAGTAAGAGGCTAATTAAGTAATAGAAATAGACATAAAACTATAAAAAGAAGCTAAGCTTTCAGTCCAACCAATGCTTCCTTGGGCAGTAGAGATGAAAAACCCCGATTTTGCCACACTTTCATTGGGTACACTGGGAAAAATAAATGTAATAGGTGCGTCCAAGGACAGTGTCTTCTGTACATTCAAAGTAACAAATATAAGAAATGGCTCAGAGAGCAGCAGCTGGATAATCCTAGAGCACTCAGGACCTATTCAGATGAGGACTTTGCTCTTCCTGAGAAAGTCTTCAGCTGGTGTAATCCTTCCCTGAAGCATCATAGCATCACCAGGACCACTGAGGTTTCAGCTATTATGAAAGACATAAATGAAGTTGTGTCTCAACACACCATAGCCAGCCCGAAGGAAGGAAAACTAGGCCTAAACACAATTTAATTGGGAAATGATTTTTCTACACAATTATGTAAAATTGCTACTGACAAAGAGTATGAGTTCTTTTCTCCCCAGGCAACCGGGTTGGGCAGGGAGGGCCCCAAAGAAGCTCTTAAGGTCACTTGTTAGACCTGTTGCTTTGCATGAAGCAAAGCATGAAGTGTTGTCTCTCTGACACCTGCCTTGGAGCCAGCTGATTATGGATCAAAACCTCTAGGAATGCTAAGCCAAATAAATAAACCTTTCCCCCTCTAATTTTTGGTGTCAGGTATTCTGTCTCAGCAAGGAGAAAAGTAACTCAGATTTTGAGTTTCTCTCTTTCTTTGTGGTTTCTCTCTGTTTATGGTTATTTCTGTTTCCAGATGATACTCTGATGAAAGGATGACCTGATCCAGAAGCCTTGTTTCACTATTTTCGTTGTAACTAGTAGACAGAGTGACTTTCTTAAATCTGTGGGCTCTCACAGGCCTCATAAGACTCTCTTCTGGCACCATATTGGAGATTATTTAGATATTTAAATCATACTACATATTGAACAGTGCCATGAGTTTTCTTTTTGCTGCATCCAGAGACAGACAAAGGCTGAGACTCTGTGGCCAGAGAAGGTCACATGCACACACACAAACCAAGAAACTATTTTTGATAACTTGGCCTTGGGAAAATCAACTTAGCTCCCTGTGAGCTATTTTAAACCTGCTCTAGATTCTCAGGCAGTACCAGCTCTTCCGATTACATATTTCCAAGCCGAACCTTAAAGACCTGTGCTGTCTTCTGCTCCACTGTCAGGAAATCCCATACTGTTCACTTTTAAAGGGAAGCCCAAATATAATAAAAACCTCCATACATATCTCTGCATGCAGGTGAGTGAAATTATTTTCACTTGGGAAATCACAGTTCTGTAGCCCTTTCCTTAGGGAGGAGGGAGGATTTCCTCATAATCCCTTTACTTGAACAGGTCACATGTCATTTCTATTAGAGAAACCTTTTGCTGTTGTTACACATATTGGTCACTTATTGCCACATAACATATCATCCAACACTTAAAGAGTTTAAAAATACAAATCTGAAATACCTCTGTCTGCACCCATCAAGAATTCAGAAGCAACTTGGCTAGGTTGGAGCTTACATATCTTAGAGGTTTCAGTCAAGATGTCAGGGCTGCAGTTATTTAAAGTTTGGCTGTAGCTGGAGGATCCACCTCCAGCTCACTCCGTCTTCACAGGCAGTTGAACTGAGGTCAAGTATCTCACCAGCTGGGCCTCTCGGTTCAGCGGCTGAAGAATCCCAGGATGTGGCAGCTACCTTCTTGCAGGACCACCAATCTGAGAAACAGAACACAGAGGAGGCCACGTGCTTTCCTACGATCAGACCAAAGTCATCTCTCAGTAATTTGCCCTGTTCTAAGGGTCACCATGTTAGATGGAAGGGTCCATATGAAGATGTCAGTATGAAGAAAAGGAGATCCCTGGTAGATATCCTGGAGGCCACTCCTCATGAAAATTCAGTCAGGCTTCTGTCCTCTCAGTGTTCCACATGAGATACAAGGATCAAGTCATGCTTGCCTGTGATCCCCAAACTCATCTGATATGAGACAGGCTCTGAAGTATATTTTCTGCATTCCACTTCGGTTTTAATTCATATTAACTACACAACTCCTAGCAATTTGCTATTGCTGCCTCAAAGTCCTCACATATAAAATAGAGATAATAATTGCTATACAAATTTAATCCATGTCAAACACTTGGCAAGTCTGGCATGTAGCTATTGCTCAGTGAATATCTTCATCATTATCATTATAGCTGTGAGCTTTTCAATCCAGAAATGAATAAATGAGAAACCAAGAAGCAAAGACTCACATCATCTAACCTCTCTGGCTCTTCTTTCCAAACTGTCGGCAGAGCACAGAGTAGTATTTTTGGTTTTTGAGTTTCTATTTGCTTTTTATTTTAATTTCTTTTTCTTGTGATTTAAAATTTTCTTTTATCTTTAGCATAGCTTCATTGTCCTTAACAATTACGATAAAATTTTTCAATCTACTAGCTCTAGTGCTTGGCATATACAACTAAGCTTTTGTTTTAAGAGAGCACTTTTCTCACCCAAGCACCTGACTCTTGGAAACTTCCATGTCCAATTTAGGAACTCAGAACAAATAATAATAATGATGATGATAGCTAGTGTGAGGGCCATGCACAAAAGCAATTGCTGTATATATTAACCTACTCAGTCATCACAACTGCATGATACAGGGTCATACAGTAAAAAATGTGTTTGGACTCCACTTCTTGTTCCAGAGGTCCTAAAATCCTTATAAATCCCTGAGTAATGATGTGATAGAAACATCTCTTGATAGTATTTGCCCTTGGCTCCTGTTCCTAAAAAAGTGCTCCTAAAACACTTTGAATTTCCCAGTTGACAGAGGACCATGTTCGTGTTTCATAATAAGCACCTTTCAATCGTCCCTCTGTTTATGCTAATGCTGAGTCTTGGAAGTTGAACATCATCTACCAGAGGAATCACTAGGCCTGGAAATATCCAAATACTCCCAGGCCTCCAGGAGGAGAGACTGGGGATGGGATGGAGCTAGTCTCCAGTGGTAATTCTTTTTATTTTTATTTTTTATTTATTTATTTATTTATTTTTTTTGAGACAGGGTCTCGCTTCCTGGTTCAGGCTGGCCCTGAGCTCAGCCTCCAACTCACATCATAGCAATTCTCCTGCCTCTGCCTCCCGAGTGCTGGGATTACAGGCGTGAGCCACCACGCCTGGCACTGTGGTATGTGGTACTGATTGCTGCTGGGCGTGAGTCTCCATGTCCAGTATTGTATGTGACAGATATGCCTCCAGAATTTATTCAAGGATGGTGTGAAATCATTGTTTCAAGGAAAGACATGTAAGAAGCAGGTTATCTGAACAATGATCTTTTTTGACATCCCTTTACTAGCACACGTTTGCAGAAACTAATGGTTGCATTCTTCATGGTGAACTGGTATATGGAGAAACACACTGTACTTCTTTTTCCATCCCCTTCTCCTTCCCCTCCTTCCATCTCTTGATCCCCTCAGGAGTTATGAAAAATCCATCTCCCTACTTCCTATTATCTATCTTATTTTGTGCTTTGTAACTTTCCTACATAAAGAAGCATGTGACCTATAAATAAACATGATTGATATGTAGATATGGGCAAAAAAACCACTAAAACTTCTTCTTCTTACCATCCAATCAGGAAATTATTCCTTCTCTCCCTTCATGGAAATTCTTTCTCCTTACTAACAGATCTGACTGGCAGCTCTGAGCTTATAGGTTCTAATTCCTTGCCAATTAACTGTGCAATAAGATTATTTTTTTAAATAAAAACCTAAAGCATAGTGTTGACTTCTACACATGCGAGGCCTTACTTGGCATCCCTATTTCTTATGGTATAACTATTCCCATGTTTGCTAATTTCAGGTTCACAGCAAGACTAGTCTTGGAGTTAAGAAGATACTCACAATCAATGCCTTCCATGACCAGTGCAAGCCCACTCTGCACATATTGGAAAAGTTTTTATTAGTGTATTTTCTGTGAAACTTACATAGCATCTAGAAAAGGGAAAAAAATGTTTGTATTAATAAAAATACTTTCTTATATTTTTCTATGTTTAACTAATGCCTTCCCCAGTTTTCTTGAAGTATTATTGAAATTAAACACAAGAGAAAATGTGGCTTAATAGTCAGTTTTAAGTTAAAGACTAATATTTTGGTTGCAAAACATTGTGACATTATATAATTTAGTTTTTCTATTATTGGAACAAATACCTAACCCTTGGAATTTAAAAGAGGGGTGACATTTATTTTGATCCAGTTTCAGAGGTTTCATTCCATGGCTGACTGGCTGTAAGGCAAAATATCACAGTGGAAAGGCACATCAGAGGAAAAGAGTTCAACCCTTGGCATCCTGGACTCAGAGAACAGGGGAAAGGTCTAAGAGGAGGGGGCTAAGGACCAAATATAACCCGATGGTCCATCATCCAGAATCCACAAACCAGTCCCCAAGGTGCACTCTACTGACTCCCAAACTCTCTGTGCTAATCAGCTTTCCTATTCACAAGGTAAAGCAGGAGAGGTTTAATTTGTTTCATGGTTTCAGAGATTTCCATCCATGGTCAGCTGGCTCCAAAGCAGAACAAAAATGTTCATTTCAAGGTGGCAGGGAAACACAGCGGGAAAAACGGCATCAGAAATCATGAGCTGAGGTGTTCAGGTGTAGTATCCAGAGTCACTCTGCCATGAACTACTCACACACGCTCAGAAGTGTGCTTCACCAGTCAACTGATAGCTCTCAAAATAATCAAACTGACACAATCAAGACCAATGATAACCTTCTACCCTTGTCATCTTCACCCCCAAATACATGTCTTCTAACCATACTTAATCCCCAATAAGTACTATAATTTATCATACATCATCTTTATTTGGAAGACCATCGGACCATTGGAATTTGGAGCATGCTCTAAAAGGGGTGTGTGGGTGTGTTTTAACGGTATCCTGCTCTTGCTTTATTCCCTACACATATCAGATAAAGAAGCATTTGATAGTAGTTATAAATAATGATTTTCAACCTAAAATTAAATATCATTTAAGAAGAGTAGTAGAAAAGAAAAGAGCTACCTCATGGAGAAAATATTTTACATAGGTGAGAGGATGATGTGATCACTTGGATCATTATTATGCTAAATGAATAGTTCAGATATGAAACTCTATAAAAGGCCTCTGCAGGTCTATGAGGATACAGAATGCAACATTCCAGTTAACAACCTGCCACAGTAGAGCCACCTCTGTAGTTGTAAACTACAAGTGAAGAGAAGAGGTGACTGCACAATGCGCTGTTGTAAGGAATCTGGTTAAACACATATGTACTCCTAAGTTATCCAGTCCCCAGATGCACCTGGAGCGTGACTAAGTTAAGGTCATTGAGGAGATTTTCTTCAGAGCAACAAGTATTCAAATCTCACACCAGAAAAAGTTCATGTTCTAAACACACAGAACATCAAACTTTTGTTTCTGTGGTGCTGGGTTTTGAACTTAGGGCCTTTGGCATACTATACATGCACTACACCACTGAGCTTCACTCTTGATCCTAAAAGAAGGCATTTTTAAGAAATCTGAAATAGGAACAGACTTTTACAGACTGAGACAGTGTGTAGACTGTGTGGGGGTTTTTTGTTTTGTTTTGTTTTTGCCATAAGCCCAGGACACTCACAGAGCATTTCAGACTTTGACAACAGTCAGAAAACCAAGATTAGGTTCTCAGCCCAAAAGCTCGCTTGTTAAATACCTGTGGATCTTTATTATTTCTCTAAGTCGTTATTGCACAATGCATAAGAAACACATAATGAAAGTACATGACTTTTTGATAATGTGAGGATTAGATATAATAATCCATGTTAAATTCCCCACAATGTGCCTGGTATTCTATAATCATTTCTTACATGTTAGCTGCCATAAATCACTACCATCATCATCATCATCATCATTGTCAATTATCTTAAGTACCCACCCAGTGTGAGCTTATAAATAGTTTCATTAAGCCTTGAAGTTTTGACCTACAGTTCTCTGTCACTGAAAAGCTGTTAACAACTGATTCTTTATTTCAAAATCTCTTTACCCTTGAGATATTAAAGACTAAAGAGTTTTTCTAACACAAACGAAAAAAGTTAAAGAGGTTAAAATGGAAATTGTAGGTGGAAGACTGACATTTTGGTGTGGGAGTTCTCAGAGCAGCAAGAAGTTACCTAGCCGACTTGCCAGTTGAGTAAGAAGAAACGCAAAGTGCTTATTCATGTAATCATTTCAAATATGAAAGCAAGACTCCTTGTATAATTTTTCAAACAAGCCATCTTTCCTCAGATCAGTTATGTTTGCCTAAGGACTGCAAAAGCTAAATCCTCTCTAATATAGAATCATTTTGACATATAAAACTTTTGAGTTCTTATTAAGTATGGGATACTAATAAGATACAAAACAACAAGCTGAAAATTTTTGAATTTAATATCATTGTTGAGTGATTTCATAGTCAAATAATGAGACCCAGAGTTCTACACAATAATGTAGAACCTAGTGCCTGCCAGATTAGCATCTACTTCTCAAAGAGAGAAAAAGTCTCTCTTTAGAAAGACACTTTTTCCTTATAAGACCTAAGTTGCTTGTATTCCCAGTATTTTAGCCTTCCTTTCAGGAATAAGAAGTCCAGACCTGCAAAACAGAATTTGTTCATTGAAAGGGTTGTTTAATTCAATAATAAAAATGAATAGACAATAAACATTATCTTCTTGGCACTAACAAGACAGATGAGAGTATCATAGATTGGGCAGAGCAAAGGCATCTGGCCTTTTATGCTTGTGGTGTAGCTTAGCTAAACAAAAATAAATACTACATGGTCAAAAAAGTGCTTAAAAATAGAAAATTATTTAAGAAGCAAGTCATTTTATAGAAGTAGTATAATGCAGAAAGTATTTGGAAAAAATTCTCTACAGATAAACATGTTTATTGATTCAAAATGATATAGTTCTATGAATAACTAAGGATACTGAATTCTAGTTTTTACTGAAATTCAATGTAATAGACAGCCCTCTTCTACACCTCATACAATTTTTGAGTAAACCACTACAACTACTGTGGACATCAGTATGGAGATTCCTCAAAATACTGAAATTGAAAATTTCATTTAACTCAGCTGTCCTTCTAGGTATCTTTCCAAAAGATTTAAAACATCACCATGACAGTACATGAACACCCATGTTGATAGCAGTACAATTCAAATAGCTGAGTTATGAAAGCAGTCTCTGTACCCCTTACCAGAGGAAAGGATATGGAAAACATGTCACACATACACAATAGAGTACAGCTCAGCTTCAAAGAAGGATACATTTGAATCACTTTTAGGAAAATGGAGATACATGGAATCCAAAATGCTAAGTGAAATAAGTCGGACATGGGAGATTAAATATCACATTCTCTTTATGAGGAACCCAAACTATAAATAATTGAAAGAGCAAGATAAAATGATGATGTCAGAAAACAAAAAGATAGAGATTCTGGAGGTGGAAAGGGAGTGTGGAGATGGGGATATGGGGGGTATAAGAAGGGAAGGGAAAGAGAAAAGCATCAAGATGTGATATGTATATGTACAAACACCCCCAAAGGATATATATGCATTATATACTACAACATATATTAATAAAAAGGAAAAAATGATAAATAAATAATAAAATTAAATGTTTGTATCTATTACTGTATTACATTTTGATATTGTGTTGTCTCTTCTACTGTATTTTGAACCTTTTAAAGATGGGCTCTGTTGCTTTCCTTTTTGTAAATTAGTTTGGTTTCTAACATCACAAATAATCGAGAAACATTCATTAAATGAATGAGTATATAAATATTTTGTAAGGCTTATTGATCATGTGGTACAATTAGAATCACAGAGGCAAAGCACAAAGTAAACTGCTGAAAATGAGGAAAGCAAGGTAGAGGAGTAGAGAGAAAAAGAGCAAGACAGACTAGAAAAGGATGGCTTGTCAAGTTCAGATAGGACATGTTTGCTTATAAGTGAAAAGAGTGGAGCTTGTATTTGCAAACCTCAGAAATGTCTGCATAGATAAAATACTGTAATGATGAAGGTCATTGTTTCTTATACAAAGGCATGTGAAAATAGAACCAAAAGAATATTATAGCAGCATAAAATAAAACATCTTAAGGTAGTATTTTAAAATCTTTAAAAATAGAGTTATGTGAGAGCCATACATGGTGGCTGTAACTCTAGCACCAGGAAGGGTAGGTAGCAGGGTCACCATGAGTTTTATTCCAACCTGATCTACATAGTGACTTCAAAGTCCAGTCTGAACAACATAGCAAGACCTTGTTTTAAAAAGAAGAAGAAAAAAGCAGAGTTTGGCCCTAAAACACAAAATGTTCCTGGGAATACGTTTGCTAAGGAACTCCAAAGTTCCAATTTGACTTTGATGATGCCAACATACTGACCTTTCATAGAAAGAATTTTCAGCATGATGAAATCAAAATGACATCATACAGTTGGAAATATTTTAAAGGCTTTACTGGATTCATTTTTGAAAAGTCAGGGTTTTTTTTCTCCATTTGAAATGCCGTTATGGTTTTGAGCTAAAATATCCCCTTGGTGTTTAAAGGTAGGACTTTTGGAAAGTGATTGGATCATAGTAGCACTAGTCTCATCAGTTGATTGATCTCTTGATGAGTTCCTAGCTAAATGTGCTGGTAAGATGTGAGTCTGATCTGAAGAGGTGGTTGCCTTGAGGTTGCTTAAGACAGTATATCTCCCCTTCCTATCATGCTCTGCTTCCTGATTTCCATGAAATGAGCACCTTCCCTCCCCAAGCCCTTCCACCACGCTATTTCTACCCTGCAGTCTGTTGACCATGAATTGAAATCCCAAAACCATGAGCCAAATTAAATCTATTCTGGATACGGGGTATCTTGTCCCAGCAATGGGAAAACTGACTAATATAAATATCTCTAGAGATATTTAAAATTTCTTGTCTTATTTATTATCCATGTTCAGTAATGATCCTATGCCTGCTGCTCCTAAACAACCCTGCACATTGTCTCTCTATACTTTTCTACATGATCAGTCTGCATGGAACATTGAAACAAAACAAACATACCTCAAAACTGTCTCCACAACATTTAAGCAATATGTCCAAAACAAATTAAAAAAACAAAACAATGAAATGTTACCCCCAATATGTTTTTAATCAAAATAGTGAGAAACAAAATCTGAATAATCTGCATTTTCTAGCAAGCCAGAGCCTGTCTGCATCTTGAGAATACAGCTAGAAAGACACACACGGACCCTGTGGGAGCTGGCCATAAACTCGTTTTCAGGCCAGCCTTTGTGTGGAAACTCAAAAGAGGAAACCATGAGTCCTGCCTCCAAGGCCATGCAGAGAGCTGGTGTGGGCTCTGCACTTCCTGTGAGACTGTCCAGCTGCGTTTCCCGAGGCCAGTGACTAAAATCTCTTCCTGTTCTGACAGTGATGACAGGCGTGAGGCACAGGAGGAGAAGCTGGAGAAGGTTGATTTGCAGGGATTGCCAGCAACATGGCAATGAGGTGGAGCTTTTAAGCCAACTGGATTTTGCTGATTTCTTTAAAATAATGACTTCAGAACATCAAGGTGACTCCCTGGGCAAGACTCGTGTGCAAAATGTGCATGCTTCTGAAAACATAACAGAAGCCCACCCACAGCCTGCTTTCATTTTGGAAAGAGATCTTATGAGCCTTTTAACCTCCAATACCCCCTCAGAACCATCATGTCACTCCTGCAGACATCCCGAGACAGAGTCCGAAAGTGAAGAAAGCCAGAGAGACTGGCTGAGGCCTTGAGAGTAGACAGGCTTGCTAGGGAGGCCGAGTGGATGAGCAGCCAAGACAAAAAGAGGACAGAAAACTAGATGGGAAACAGAAGCAGGAACTGCTGGAGAAGCTGAGATGTGGGACATCTGGAAAGGGGTTCATCAGAAGAGCTGTTTCAGATTTCCCTGTGTGGCTTTTTAACAAATACCAATCTTGCCCTCATCACTGATCTTGTATTAGCCAAGCAGTTCTTTATGAAACTCTTTTTGTAAGCTAAAAATAAATAAAGTGCCTTCAAAACCTCTAGCTCCTCTGGTCACCTGCTGTTTACTCTATTGGGGAAGGAAAGATTCTTCACCTTAAATCACACAAGATGACCAAACATGTGACACCAACAATGACCAGATGAGAATGACAGCAGTTTGTTAGTTCAGGGGAAGAGGACACTGCACACCACACCAGGCCAAATAAGAATCGCATTCAGAAGCAGAGAGGGCCAACACGGGTTATGTGTGTCAGGCTCTACAGTGACAAGAAGCTGGGTTCCCACTGGAGGAATTGAATGGTTTGTTGGAATAATGTTGCAGGGTGACACAGAAGAAAAATTCAGCAGGATAAAGACAGGGTGAGTTGCAGCTCGACCAACCAAGAAGAGAACCTTCAGGGTGAGGAGACAGTCCTGATAGGTCCGGAGCATATCTTCTCAGGACAAACAATAAGCCTGTTAGCGTCCTATAAAACACAAGTGTGGCTGCACCACTTGAAATGTTAGTCCTTACTATTCTAAAATGTTGAGGCAAGTAAATTCCTGAGAAACCTCTCTAATACTCCAACATGTAGCTTTTGAATTAAAGCCCAGTGAGTCATTTTGTCCCAGCAGCAAGTAAAGGGAGGAACTTGTTCAGTTTGGGAAACTAACCACAAGACCAACTCAGACTCAATGAGTCACTGAACTAGAGAACTACCTGAAGCTGGAGGGCACTCACTCCTCACAACTGCATCTTGAGAACCGAAGCAGGGACTGAACCTGTGACAGAAACAATATTATTTGCTCGTGAGCACACTTTTATTCTGCATCTCCAACTTGCTTTAGAAGTACAGTGGGGTTGTGAAACTGAGTTGCAGCAAATGGAATATGGGAAAAGTTAAAAATGCCACTTCTGGATCCATCTGAGGGCCTCAGTGTTGCCTTCCTTTTCCACAGTGACTGCGGAGGCCACATGTTGAAGTTGGTGGCCTCACAAGAAAAAAGGATTTAGTTCCTAAATGACTAACGCCTTTCCTCACCTTACCTGCATTGGGCTATATCATAAGTGAACCATGATAAACATATTTTTCTAGTTTGGGGGATCAAACACGGGATGCTTTACCACTGACCTTTGCTCATAGCCCTTTTTAATTTTTTTATTTTGAGACAGAGTTTCACTAAGTTGTACAAGCTGGCCTTGAACCTGTGACCTTCCTACCTTACCTTCTCTACTAGTTCAGATTAGAGGGAGGTAACACTGCAACACCATGCACAGTTGCAATAAACTTTTGTTGTATTATAACTTCAAAGTTTGAAAATAACTTGTAACAGAAGATAACTTACAATAGTAAATAATCTCAGTGAAGAACATTAAGTAAATTTGAAGTACGACCATAGAATTTAAATACTGTTACAAATACAAAATATCTTTTCCTTTGACCAGTCCTTTCTTCCTATCATACTTTGAATTTAGATTGTGTTACAGAAAAGAAAGAAAAGAAATCCATTCCCTTCCAGGCATAGTGAAATGAGAATCCACAAATATATTAGAACAAAGATAGGTTCTATATAATACGAGCAAAAATAAGGTGGAAAGGAATGGGAAGATGATGTATTCGTAAATAATACAAGAGCTAAAAATAAGGTACAGGAAGAAAATGGAGGAAAAATGATTATAAGAATTGAACTAAAGCCAAACAGCATTATTATAGAGACAGAGAATTAATATTATGTTATTAGGTATCTCATGGGCAGATTTTAAAATTCACTAAAATAGAAGAAAAATTTGAAATAATCATCAATAAAAGTTACCAGATTAAATATATAGAAATATAAAAGGGTGAGTATTGAATGAAGTATGTAGAAATAAAGAACATAGATATCCACCAGTCAACTCAAAAATTCAAAAATTATCTCACAAGTAAATGATCCCAGCAGACTGAATATTCATACAAATTTGAAAATAGTTTTATACAGAATAATCAACACTAAGCCATGCTTTAATAAAATAATATTTCTAAAGAGAGAAAAAGAACCAAAGAAAGAAGGGAAAGATGGAAGAGAGAGATGGGAAGAGAACCGAAGGCATTTTTCAGGTATCAGGTACAAAAAGAAAATCCCCTGTAGAGAAGACCTAACCAAGGCTGTCTTTACTTTCTCACAGCGTGTGCCTGTCCAAAACAGAGGAGAAATATATAAAGGCAATTTCTAAAAGGAACAAAAGCATATGGCCCAAGAAGATTATATTCAACCAAGATGTCAGAACATCAAACAAAACTTCTCAAATCTGAAAGAGTTCCAGGAATAGAGGACTTGTGGGTTTTTACTGGAAAGAGTAAAATAAGAAAGACAAAAACAAATTACTGAACACAGAAGTAGAAAATTGATGGAAGGAGACTGGGAACAGGCATGAAATCCACCTAAATACAGATTAAACTAATATGGTCTAACAACAGTGACATGGAAATCACAGAAATAACAAACAGCTTGACTGTATACATCCATTTCAGCTAACCAATGAGGAGTCATCCCTGTGAAATCAAGGGTCCCAGCCTCTGGGAATAGGTCTGAATTCTTTAACGCTCTTTTCCTAAGCAACTACGGAAACTTTCTGTGCCTTAATTTTTTCAAATGGAAATATTTCTAGATAGCAGAATAATATATCTCTCTCTATATTTCTTATATATTTAATTTCTAATAATTACATCAGTTTACACACTCACAGAATTTAGAATACTGCTGGTATATATTGTAGTACAAGGTTGATTCACTTTTGTTAGAAAGTAAGATAATACTCTGCAAAATGGAAAAAATTATCTTTTAAGAATGATTCCAACTTCATAATGCTCATCATTATCCCTTTTCTTGAGCTTAGAGAAATGTTTTATGACATAATATCTCCAATTTTTTCTCTTAAATTCAAATACTTTTAAATTTAATATTCTGGGTTTTTTTTTTTTTTTTTTTGAGACAGGGTCTCACTTTGTAGTTTAGGCTGGCCTGAGCTCACTATGTAGCCCAGGTAAGCCTCAAACTCACAGCAATCCTCCTGCCTCTGCCTCTCAGTGCTGGGATTATGGGTGTGAGCCTCCACACCCAGGATTGTGATATGTGGTATTGATTGCTTTTGCAAAGAATAATAATGTATACATGTATGTGTTTGTGTGTGTGTATCTGTAACTGCATGAGTCACTACACCCAGCATTGTTGTATGTGGTTACCAAAGATTGAATCTGGGCCCTTGCACTTGCAAGGCAGGCTCTGGAACCACTGAGCTAAATACCCAGCCCAAATTTAATATTCTTGATTTAGAATTTGATCTAATTAAAATTACTTTTACCAAATTATACATTGATTTTTCCATCTTTAGAAGTATACTTCTAAAGTTATTTATATACAGTGGGATTTGTAGTGATATTTTTCGTGTTTATTTAGCTTTGCTCAACTTCTTTATATTGTTCCTGTTATTAGAATAAGAATAATATGACTTAGGAACAAGAAAAATTGTTGCTTACACTGTTTAGATTGTGTATCAGAGAGTTATACACTTAGGTATACTTACTGTTTAAATAGTAAGGAATTTTGTACGAATGAACCATATGTCCTTGGCAAAACTACTTGGTTTATAGTTAATAGACCTTTTGAAGTAGTTCTCTACCCTAATCAAAACAAAAACTACAGAAGCTTTTTTATCATATTTATTTCTGTGCTTAAAACATTTTCTAAAGTTTTTAAATAAAAGCAGAATAATTTTTGAAAACATCAAGAGAAAAAGAAATCTCATTATAATCCTTCCATTTCAATTACCACTGTAACAGTTTCTTACATTATTTCAAGAATTTGCTAAGCATCTGTGTGTGTGTGTGTGTGTGTGTGTGTGTGTGAGTGTGTGTGTGTGTGTGTGTGTGTACCTGTGTACATACAAGTGTTGGGGGAGACCAAGGCAGAGAAACAAGACAGAGTATGTAGGAAATGAGTATCTCTCCGCTACTTATTTTTGACAAATAAAGACAGAGCTCCATATAAAGTTTACTGCCTTGAATCAGCCTCCTGGGAAATTGACTTGAGATGCAGATTTGCATGCAGGTAATTTATGGGAAGTAATCTTGGGAAAACACTTGGACAAATGAAGACAGAGGATTGAGCAAAGGCAGAAGTTGAACTATGATGCCGAAAGCCCTACTGCTCAGGTTACTTCTGGCAACTGCAATGGTTCCATGCAATTTTATCCCAGCCTAATCCACTCTTGCAAACAGAATTAATTTGTAAATTACATCACTACCCAGTTCCTCTGAAGGAGCAGTGAGTGAGCCAATTCATCAGAGGACAGATCCTGAGCCGGGTATAAAAACCCACACAAATAGACCTTGTATCTTTTCTTTTCAGTTTTGTATTTATTTATTGTCAGATGTTTTTCAATGTTATTAAGAAAAACGTATGATGTCTATGTATCTATAACTGCTACAGTAATTCTTTGTAACAGATAAGCCAAAGGCGGTGGCTTACAGAAGCAAGCATTTCCCCCACATGCTTGAGGATCTGCAGGTCAAATGCATTCAGCTGACTTAAATGGGTCTCAGCTGGGTGGTTTTTCATCTGCATTGGGTCCAGATCATGGATTAGGTTCAGGTTTCTTCTGTGTGTATTTGTTCCACCTCGTGGTGTGTCATTGAGATCCCAGTAAACACCAATTAAGAACCTAGAACATATAAGGCTTCTGCTCATCTCATGACTGTAACCCTCTATTGGCTAAAAGAAGTCACCAGGCCAAGCCTGGTGCCACGTGGCATGAGTGAAAGGGAGTGAATGGTGACTGCATAGTTATCTAAATTACCACAGGCTCATTCCCTGAACTCGATAGATGCCACCTCATGGTCCATGGACACTATTGGTTGATGGGCACCTCCTCCCTGAAAAAAAAAAAAATAAAATTCCAGGAAGTGTTTCTAGATGAGAAATACATTTTCCAAAATAAGAAAATCCTGAGTAAATGGTTTGGAAAATAGAATATAAATAAAATAAGTATAATAACTTGAAAAACAAATCATTCTTCTTAAATTTGGTCTGACTATTTATCTGGATAAATCTATTGTAATCTGCATTTTTTGTTTTGTTTTTATGTTTGCACTCTTGGTACTAAGCATTGAATCCAGGAGCTCACACTGAGGTATCACCTGTCTTTTTTATTTTTTATCTTGAGACTACTTCCTGCTAAGTTGCACAAGGTGGTCTTGAACTTATGATCGTCCTGTCCCAGACTCTTTATCCAACTAATCTGCACTCATGTTTTATAGAATATATCTTAGTTACCATTAAGTTACATGTATTTTATTAGGTCATTAAATATTTTCATGAGTATGGACTGCATGATACTCTCTCCTGTGGAGGTAACTGGATTCAGTCAGTAATATCCCTTTCTAGACATTAGTGTACATAAAATTTTGTGTACACCTAATTATTTCCTCACCACAGTACTTACTGTCTTCTTCATTCCTTATTCTTTCCCCCAGGCACACTTAACTTTTTGTTATTTCTCAAAAATGTCTCGGGCCGGGGATTTAGCTCAGTGGTTCCGGCGCCTGTCTTGCAAGCGCAAGGGCCGGGGGTTTGATTGTGGTCACTGCATACAATACTGGGTGTGGAGACTCACGCCCCAGCAGCAACCAGTACCACATACCACAATGCCGAGCATGGTGGCTCATTCCTGTGATCCCAGCACTAATCCCAGCACTCGGGAGGCAGAGCAGGAGGATTGCTGTGATGTGAGTTTGAGACTGAGCTCAGGGCCAGCCTGAGCCACAAAGTAAGACCCTGTCTTAAAAAAAAAAAAAAAAAAGCCAGCACATTGACTTTGTCTATACTCCCTTTGCCTTTTTCTCTGATACCTCATAGGATTTGTTTCCTCATTAGATCTTTTCTCAAATGTCCCCTTCCCAGGCAAGCATCTTATAGACATGCCATTTGAAACAACAACATATCCTTCTCCTTCCATATCCATATCCTTCTCCCATTTCCACTATTCTGATTATTCTCTTGCTAAGAATGTTAATCATACTACATAATTACTTACTTTTACTATTGTCTTTTCCTGCTAAAGTATAAATTTTATGAAAACAAATTTTAATCTGCTTTTCACTTATAGATTTCTAGTGTGTGCAAATATGTCTATTAGCACAATGCAAGCAATCAGTAAAGATTCTGAATTTATAAGCAAAATTTCTAAAAGTAGAACTAAGGAGTATATATTAAACTTGTGGAAATTAAATTGTGACCAAATTGGTCTAAGAGTAGGGATTTTAAATAAAACTAATCCTAGTCACTTTTCAGTCAGTAGACTTTATTGTGTTTCCAAGTCCAAATGAATACTTGTACTATATTAAGGTTATTATCTATCACATTTGCACTATACATATGAATCACCTTTGAAGGACATTAATCAGTAGTTGTTCACTCATAAATGTTTTCTAACCGTACACCAAAAGAATGAATCCTGCTTTCATCTAACTAACATGTGCCTAATGTGGCCACATCATTAAAATTCAACATCGTGTATTGTTTTAATTATAAAACATATAAAATTAATAGCAATTATTAAAGACTCACATAAACATTCTCAGACCTCTTAAACATTCCTAAAGAGGTAATAGGCATGCATGCAAAAGTAATTTGCTCTAAGAATTTATAGTCAATAATAAATTAAACATACTGTTTTACTTAGGAAATTATTAATTGCCTACTTTTCTGGTTCCTTTTTTCCCCAGATCTCCTAATCTTTCTTTAATATGTTATTCCATTTAATATATGCTCTCTTTCAGAATTTTGTAACTTATATTGTTCTTATTTCCCATTTTTCATGGTTTCAACAGGAACTCTAGAAAACTACATCCATCTAATGTCCATTATTGTCAGAACTCAGTTTCAAATTGACTTCACAGCAAGTAACTTATGAAGCTCAGTGGAAGAATATTTGCCTAGCATGTCTAAGGCTCTCGGCCCAATCTCTAGCACTGCCAATAACTATGATAATAACATTCTGAATTGCTAAATTCATCGATATATTTTTATTACTCTGTGGTTCATATTCTTTTAGTAGCTGATGTTCTTTTGTATGCATTGGGATAATTAGTGTTTTAAAAATTAAGTACTAGTAAGGATGCAGAAAAATTGGATTTACATTGTTCTTGGAAATGCGAAAGGTGTGGTTGATGCAAAGAGTGAGGTAAATCTTTCAAAATTCAGTATAGGATCATTGTATGATCCAGCAGTGCCACTCATGAGTATATATGCAAAAGAAATGAAAGTAGATATTCACACAGATACTTTTATACTTTTCTGCATAGCAATACTATTCACAACAGCCAATATATGGAAATAACATCACTATGTGAAATGTTGTATTATTCAGCCTTTTAAAAAGGAAAGAGATTTTGATATATATGCTACTAGCTGGATGAAGCTTAAAGACATTATATCAAGTGAAATAAAGCAGACACAAAAGAACAAATATTGTGTGATTCCATTTCTAAGAGGTTCCTGGAGATATCAATTGTACAGAGACAAAGTAAAATGAAAGTTACCAAGGACAGAGAAGAAAGGTAAATGAAGAGTTAGTGCTTAATGGGTGAATTTTCAGTACGGGAATATTTTAAAAAGCATTCTGTAGATAGATGGTGGTTTGAACAAGTGATTACATATAATGCCAAGAACTGTACACTTGAAGTGGGAAGTTTTATGTGCATATATGTTGCCATAATAAAGAAACCAAAAGAGCAGTTAAATAAATAATGTATATCCAACTAAGAACTGTGAAACATTAATTCTTCCAAAGAACTGAAAGAAGGTAGAATGATTACATGGTGCTTACGAAAAAGCCTGATGAAAATACATTGTGAAAAAAGTCAGACACTTCAGTTAAGTCTTTATCATGCAGCTTCAATTCTACTCAAATTTCATATTGTCAAAGGTATATAGTCATATTTAAGAATAAAAGACTTTCTTTTATCAAAACATCTTTGGTTTTTCTTTTAAATGATAGATAAGTGCATCACTATAGGGAACTGTAACTGTACAAAGTACATAAATACAACAGTCATCTACACGTAGAATAAGAAAAGTAAACATTCCTGAATAATTCAGGGGCACTTTTAAGCACTTGATAAATGACAGACATGTTTGCTTCTCTCTTAGCTATTTGCCATCAAATATGAATAGAGGCTTCTAAGAGTGTCAGAAACTATAACCAAAAGTAAAATGCGTTATGGTTTGGGTCTTAATCCCCCCAAAAGCTCACATGTTGAAGGTATGTTGCCCACTAAAGTATTCTTCAGAAATGGGACTTTGGGGGAGTAATTAGGTTCTGAGGACTCCAACCTAATGAATGGATTCATCCATTTATGGATTCATGGATTTCTGGCCCCATGGGAAAAACTTTGCTGTAAAAGTGAGCTCTCTCTCTCGCTCTCTCTCTCTCTCTCTTTGTCCCTCTCTCTCTCTCTCTCTCCCTCTCTCTCTCTCCCTCCCTCTTTCTCTCTCTCTTTTCCCACTGCATTCCAACAGCAAGAAGTAAGTCTCTTTTCTCCCCTCCCACTTCTATAATGATCTTCTGCCTCCCAGCAGGCCCAGAAGCAAGGGACTATGGCATTGCAGACTACAACCTGTGAACCTAAATAAACTTACCCTTTAAGTTTATTTTATAAGGTATTATGTTACAGTAACAAAAGATCACTAACACACCATGTCATTAAAGAAACTTACCTGTTTTAGAACCAACTGGGGTTCTTCAGTTTTCCAAAATAGGAAAAGAAAAAAAAAAAAGAAACTATACTCAGAAGAGATAGTGCTCATTAGTTGGGTTTTGGAAAGGATGTATTTTGTAATGTAAAAGAAATAACATTATTGACACATATACTTTTTAGGATATTGAAAATTTCATGGAATTAAAACCAAACAAATATTACATGATGCTGTCATATAACTCTTGGTTTTGAAAGTATCAGCAATGTAGACAATGATAATAGAAAATTCTGTTCCCTACAATACATTAGTAGTGTGAGCTGGAGCAATTTGATTGAATTTTTTTAAATCTTTATTGGTACATTAAATATACACATCATGATTGCACTTCATAATGGGGATTTGTACCAGTATAAGACACAACTTAATTCTCATTTTTTCCCATAGCCCTACCCACCCTACCGCCCCCCGATATACATAAAATTTGTTTCCTTACTTTTTTGTTACAATCTCAATAAGGTGAAAGGGGACAATGTTGAATTTGATTGAATTTTGTCAGCTTCCACTGCCTTAACTTGAGACGAGAGCAAAAATATTTACCTTGATCTTGTTGGGATTAGATATTACATAATTAATATCCTTGGAAAATGGTAGATATTTAATAAATGGTTATTACTATTAATGTTATTATTACTGTAAGGATTGAGAGCAACAGGAGCATCTTTAAATTAGTCATGTCCCTCTATTAACTTCATTTTTACTCATAGGCAATTCAACTTGTAAGAAGAAATGAGGCTTAGAACTTTGATAAAAAAGAATATGACACCATTATCATTATCCTTGGAGCTTGAACCCAAAAAAGAATAAAAATAAGTGTTTTCTGTATGTCTCAATCCAGTTGCCTTAAATTATTTTTTCACCAGAAATATTTCATTTCAAACTAAAAGCTCAACCCAGACCCATGGTTAACAGTGATGCTTTCTCAATTGCAGCTCTTTCCCAGGTTCATTGTTACTGGAACCTGAAATACCAGACATGGGAAAGGAACGATTCCTGGTAATAACTTCTATAAACTTGTCTTTAGGGAGAGTCATGTTGACTCTCATTCTACTTCATCTACCCTAGGATGTAACTGTACAAAGTAGAACCTAGGAACCTAGGAACAAGAGGGAATTTCCTCTATTTGCAGCAAGAAAGATGTACTGGTACTGTGGAAGTTTCCTTCATTTTGCTCTGCCCTCAAATTATCACCTTATCATGTCTCTTTCGTTACAAATGTCACAGGAAATAGTTCCCTCTTTCTCTCATGCAATCCATGCAACACACTTTCCTTGTCTTCCACAATGATCACTAGTAGTCACCTCAGAACAATCCCAAAATGCCTTCTTCCTATTCACCCTCTCAGCTTCTCTGTGCCATGAGTCTCATTGGACAGTCTTCTCTCTTGGAAATAAAACTAGTTCACTCTGAGCATAATCTTCTAGCTTCTTGTCTGGGTTTTCTCTCACTTGTCCCCTAAGAGAAGGCATTCCTCAGCCTTGTGTCAACGTTCCTTTTGTCCCCCACATGGCATACTCTTATGATGACCTTAACCATTTTCATGACATTATAGATGTCTTATATTTTAGCCCCCTTGGTTCAGCATAATGCCTATTTCAGTACACAGTCTGTTATTTTCTAGCTCCATATTTCCTCATCTGACTTTTCAAGTTCATTTTTGCAAGACTTTGCTCAAATTGCTACTTTCATCATGAGCCTTACCATTCCTATTTTTGATTGGCTATAGTGGTTTCTTTGATGACACTTTTTAGATATTGCTGCACTGTTGTTTCTTCTGGAAGCCGAGTCCACACTAAGGGAAGTCAAAGTCCTGAGAAGACAGAACATCTGAATGGTAGAGAAGGACACCATTTTGGTGTATTTCCAATGACTGTGCTCTTCCAAAACACCTTGACAGATTATCAACAGCCACAGTCACAAAAGTTTAACTAAAAGTGAGAGCTGAATGAACCACTAACTTAAAACATAGGAATTGGAAAGAAATGAGGGCTGGTCAAGAAACTGTTTAATCTCTTTCCAACCTTTGGAAAGTTTAAAGTATGCCTACCAACTTCAATCAAACTGGTGAGCAAGCCCTTAGTGCAAATGGGATTAAATGAGAATGCAGAAGACTGATTGCTTTTTCTTTCAATAATTCACAGTTTGGAGATAAAAATTTACTTTCTATCAATGATTTTTAAAAATTAAATTCTTCAATAATATTTTCTTTGAACATTCATCCTGGACTACACCCTGTGGTCAGAAGTGATTGACTGGAGAGGTCCTCCTGGACTCTTCACTAACCACCTGCATTCTCCAGTGTAATTCCTAGGACACAATCTAATTCCTAGGACACACATTTCTAGGCAGTGAAGAATGAAACAAAGAAGTGAATTCAGTTTATTTTTAACATTTTGTTGGATCTTGTTCAGCCAGGTTTTTAAACTTTTTTATTTTGAAATAATTATAGATTCACAGAAAGTAGCAAAGACTGCTGAGAAGTCACATATAACTTTCGCCCAATTCGCCCTTTTTTTTTTTTTTGAAATCTTTATTGGTACATTACATATACTCATCATGATTTCACTCTATAATGGGGATTTGTACCAGTATAAGACACAACTTAATTCTCATTTTTTCCCATAGCCCTACCCACCCTACCACCCCCCCATATACATAAAATTTGTTTCCTTTCTTTTTTGTTATAATCTCATTACTTTTCCCCCTTCACGCTATTTTACTTTGAGCATTTTCTATTTCACAATATATAACATACAATTCTAGGATTCATTTACATCTTTATTTTCTCATATCAGAGAAAAGATGCGATGTAGTTTCACCTTCGCTAACTTTAGTGCAGGGTTTTGACATTGGTACACAGTGTGCATATAGTTCTAAATGATTTAATCATGAGGGAGGTTCACATATCTACGATTTCAACCAAAATACATAAGCTTGACTTTAAGCGAAGCTCTTGTCTTGTGCTACCTTTACAGTTGTGTCCACTGTCTTTCCACTCATTATTTCTCTCACCTGGTGGTCACTAATGGGCTTTCCACCTCTATAATGTTGCCATTTAGACAAATTATATAAATATATAAGTGGGATCCTATACTAGTTTTACTTAGCATAACACTCGATATCTATTTGAGCTTTGTGTTTATCAATATTTCTCTTTTTTGCTGAATAAGTAATCCATGATACTGATGGTAATCCATGAGCATATTCCATAAAAATTATTAGAGAAACAATTTACTTGTTTCTAAAATGCCTTTCTAAATAATTATGTACTCATTTTATGCAGATTTATTTTCATTTCTCTGGGATAAATGCTGACAGATGTGACTCCTGTATTATAAATGTGAGTTTTTAATATTTTTAGAGTGGCTGTACCATTTTATGTACACTATTTAATAATGTCATTACTTTTTTTAAAAAAATGACCTAATACATAAATTACACTTTCATAATAACTAGTTATATGCCATTGGGCCTATGTAAATTTCCTTTTCAAATGTAAACACTTTATGAAAAATGTCTTTCTCAGTAATATTTTAATTATGTCTCACAAATTTTCATATGTTGAATTTTTTTTCATGCAGTTAAAAACTATTTTTTTTTTACTTCTATTGAAACATTCAATTTGACTCATGGATTATTTAAGAATATGTTTTTTTCAAGTATTTGAGAGATATTTATTATTTTTAATTTAATTCTATTGTGGCCAGAAAACAGATTTCATATTTATTTCAATTCTTTTTTCCCCCCGTACTGAGGATTGAACCTTCTGTAATTTCTACAACCAAAGACAGCTTCCCTTCACTGTGTGGGAAGAGTCAAGGCTTTATCCTAACCCTATCCCTAACCCTAACCCTAACCTTAACTCTAAACCCTGACTCTCCACTAGATTCCCTCTGATAGCACTTCAGTGGGAGGGGAAGAGTTGTCTTTTTACCACAAAAATGGAATGGAAATCCAGTCTGTTCACTGGTCTACACTGGCAGAGAGAGGAAGGAAAAGCTCTTTACTCTCTGGAGGACAGAAAGACATACCCTTCGAACAGCGCAGGAAATTAAGTATCCTTATGATAATCTGACAAAGCCTAGGCTCTCGGCTAGGCCACTGTCAGCAGGCTCAGGTGGGGCAATTTTTTCTGGGAGTAGAACTATTGTTACAGTTCTCTGTCTTGCTTGGCTGCCCCTCACCTACTCTTCTGATTAGATAGAGTAGAGTTTTTTTAGGGCTTTTCTTTTTTTTGTACAAGATCATTGGCATTCTAAGTGGCCATATTCTCTAGTATCAGTCTGGATACACAATAGACCTTTCTTATTTGAAGTTTTGCTTTTGTGATTTGGGTTACCTATGGTAGACTGCAATTTGAAATACTAAATGGGCATTTCCAGACATAAGCAATTCATAAATTTATTTATTTATTTATTTATTTATTTATTTATTTATTTATTATTTTTAAAGAGACAGTCTTTAGCCAGGTTGCCCAGGCTGGCCATGAACTCTTAGACTTCGGTGATCCTCCTATCTCAGTTCCCTGAGTAGCTGGGACTACACCTAGACTGCCAAAGGTTTTAGGTAAACTTTAAATTACACATTGTTCTGAGCAAGGTGATGAAATCTTGCCCAGTGGTTGCCTGGGATGTGACCTGTCTGTCCTGTGTATCCACACTGTATGTGCTCACTACCTACCCACTGGTCACCTGGTGGGCATCTGGATTATCAGGTTGATTGTCACAGCATCACAGTGCTCGAATTCAAGTTTCTCCCCTATTTTATTTTAATAGTGCTAAAGTTAGTGATGTTGGTAATTTATACCAGAGAAGCTATACATAATGCTTTTTTTAAGTGAAAAAGTGAAAGCATAAGATATCTGAGAAAGATCACATACACATAACTTTCATCACAGAATATTGTTATAATTCTGATACTTTATTATTAGCTGTTACTATGCATAATTTATAAACTGAACTTCATCATATAGGAGAAAGTATATTATCCATATAGGGTTTGGTACCACCCCTATTTTCAGGCAACTACTACCATCTTCTAAGGAATTATATAAAGACTAAAAACATAAATCCACATAATTTACAACTGCTTCTCTGTGTTCAGAAATCCCAAATGGTCTATTTTTTTTTTTGCACTTTTCAAAGTTTTCTTGTTTGTTTTGTAATTGATGTCCTCAATTTTTATTGCATATAGTGGGAAGAATAGGGAAAGATATATTTATTTCATCTCTCTGGAAATCAAAGTTCCCTGTTAAAATTTTAAAACATCATAAATAGTAATATATAGAGCTTCTCATAGTCAGACTTTGAGTTCTTACGTAGTTGCTAAGTACTTAGAGGCTGAATTGTATCTTCCTCAAATCCGTACAGCAAAGTCCTAACTCCTAGAACCTCAGACTGTGGCCAGATTTTAGACTGGATCTTTAAAGAGGTAACTAGGTTAGAATGACATCATTAGGAAAGGCTCTAACCCAGTACAACAAGTGTGCTGATATGAAGAGATCAGTTTAGGACATAGGCTGAGAGAAAGCCATTGAAGATGCAGGGAGAAGAGAGGTAATTACCTACAAGCCAAAAAGAGACATGTCCGGAAACTAACCCAACGGCCATGTTGATCTTGGACTTCTATCCTTCAGATTACTGAGAAAACAAATTTCTGCTATGTAAAGTCCTCAGTCTGCATACTTTGTTATAGAAACAAATATAGTGCCATAGCATTAAAACATCATTACTTTACTTTTAAGAAAAAATATATACATGATAAAAGTTAGCTATCTCATTTTTTTTCTTTTCTGTTCTTTTTGATTAGACTTAAAATTCACAGCCAGCATATGCTCCAAGAATTACTTTCCTTCAAGAAAGATATTCTAAGAAAGTATTTAAAAATTGAAAATCTGGATAGTCTTCTGCTATTGAATCTGTTCCATAACATGCTGACTAGAACTCTTAAACTCATGAGAGAAATACCTGTTTAATGCAAAAACAGATGGTGTTGGAAAAGAAAAAAAATCTGGAAAAAATGTGAAAAATAGCCACAGTCACATTGCACCATACAATAAACTAAGTAAAGACTTAGAGTTAGATATGTGGACAGAAGAATAAAGGGGAAAAAGAGGAGAATAAGACAGAAGTAGAGAAAAAGGAAGAGAAGAGAGAAGGAAGAGAAGGGGAAAAAGAAGGGAAAACACAGGCAGAGAGAAGGGAAGCAAAAGAGGAAAAATACAGCTAAACGACAGTGAGAGAGAACAAGAATATTAAATACTTGGTCTCTTTTACATTGTACTGAGGGAAACTCATGGAGTTCATATGGAGTAGAAGTGTCTGCATAGGCCGATGATATTTTGAAGAAAATGGTTAAGGTGAAAAAAACTACAAGTATTTATAAGAAGAAAAATTTGATTTGCCCAGTACTCAGAGATATTGATTGCAGTGACACAGGGTAGCATGAAACAGGAAATAGAAAGGTAGAAGTATTTTCAAATGTGAGACCTTTAAGCAAAAATGCAATACAGGCCTGGGAATGTAACTCAGTTATAAAATATTTGGTTAGTGTGCATGAGACCCAAACTTTTATCCTCAGCACAAAAAAGAAAAGAGAAGAAGAAAGGAAGAAAAAATAAAAGAAGAAATTGCAATGCATAGAACATCAGAGTCAGACTTTTCCTCTTACTACTTGGTTTCAGCAGGGTTGAAACTTCCAAGATTTGCACATGTTATTTCCAGTGTTTGTTTAGTTCTTCTTACTGACTGTTAAGAACTCATGGGTGTCCCCCTTATCCAGAAAATTGTCTCAGCCAAACAGAAAGTACACTGGAGGCTTATAGGTCTGAAGTTCATCTACCAGTAAGAAAAGTAATGAAATGTAACAGATATGGATGACTGTTAATACAGAGACATTCTCCCGCAACACAGAACTTGCCATCCAGGTCAGGGCTTGTATGAAGATTCCAGTGTGCTGCTGGAATAGCTCTTGAAAACTTGGAAAAAGCAGTGGGCTGTCTTAAACAGGACAAAGATATAGGGTCTGCCATGACAAATGAGTGGAGGAAGAGATAAGAGAAGAGGCTATGCAAAAGTGGTTCACTATGTATGACAGGAAAACCTTCCAAGTGATGGTGTTCAGATCCAGATACTTTCAGTCTCACAAGAAGTAAACTGAGAATTTAATTTCAGTACACTACTCTCATATTCTCTCTTGTTCTCATCTGGTCCCCAACAGTGATGTGGAATGAAGGTGGGTTCAGAGGGTTGGGGAGGAGTATCCTGTCCCAGGAGGGCTTCCTTTGGATTCAAAGGCTTCCTCTGAGACAGCTCGGTTGCCTCATCTTTAGGCTTTCATATTACAGTACCTATTATACAGTTCAGCACAGTTGATAGCTGATTAATGAAAAAGGCCACTAAAATATTTCTGGTTTGTAATGATGTAACTGTATGATACCAAATTTTTCACATATTTCAGGTGAAACAAAATACTGCAAAAGAGTGGATGTGGGCATAGATAGAATTCAGCTGCCTACAATCAAATCAAACATCAATGATGTACAGATGTGTAAATGCCATATTTTTTTCCTCTGGTATAAGAAAATGAAGATATAAATGAGTTCTACAGTGTATGATAGATACTGTGGAATGGAAAATATAAAACATAGGGGAAATGTGATAGTTAAAAAAAAGGAAACAAGGCTAATGTATATAGGGGACAGGGAGTTGTAAGGTGGGTAAAGGAATGGGAAAAAATGAGAATTAAGATGTGACATATACTGATACAAATTTTCAATGTTGATTGTGATCATGATGTGTATATAAAATGTACCAATAAAATCAATTAATTAAAAATCCCAAAACATCAAAGATAACTGCAAAGCATGTTAAGAAATTCTGCTTTTTTTTGGTTTGGAAAAATATAGTTATTTTTCATAAATATTTGTTGTTGATGTGTAATGAATATTATTGCTATTTAAATTAATTAATTTAAAAATAGTAAGTGCTTTGAAAATGTCTCATTTTAACATAATCACAATACACTAAATATATGGAGTTTAACAATCCCATTAACAATAGCTGTTTGGGATTTTTAATCATCCTTAAGAGTATAAAGAATTATTAAAGCAATAAAGATTTGAATTAAAAAAACAAGAGTTGAAGATGACTAATTTAGAACCTATTTATCAAGTCCTAACACTCTAAAAATGATCTGAAAATTATGAAAACTTAGAATCTTTTCAGTGCTGCAGATTGAACCCAGGGCTTCATGAATGTTAGGCAAGTGCTCTACCGCTGAACCACATCCCAACCCCATGAACAGAATCTTAGCAAAGGAACATAGAGTCAAAAACACAAGAAATTGCACCCCTTGTATCAGCGGTTCCCTGACAGGTCTATTCCTGCCACAAACACTTGTTCAGTGGAAGCTAAGCATCATCCTACTGTTGATGCCTATTCTCAAGCTGAGCTCTCCTGAATGAATTTCTACTAAGTTAACTTTGCCAAAGTTAGTGGGAGTTAATTTCTCTGACTACAATAAACATAATGTTTAATAATAAACACAATGTTTAATAATGTCCCATTTTTTTACAGCCTGAGTCTAGTTAAAGTTAAAACTCTTATTTTATATTTCTGCCTACAAAGGCATTCATGACTTTATGGTGGTCTACAGCAACAAATGGAGAATTTATCTGGAAAGTCTAGTTTTTCTTTCCCTGGTTTATTTTAAACCAATAATGAACTGTAAACTCATGAAACACTACCTCCTTTTTTGATTACACGTTGACAAACCCATCATTAAAGGTCTATTTTGCCGTGAACGCAGAGTCAGGGTGTCTGTGGCATTTTATCTTCAAAGTGTGGCGCACATGCACACGCAAAGTCTGGGAGAATAATCCACTCAACAAGCATGGATTTTGCTGGAAATATTAGCCCTGTTTTAAAAAGGATAGCAATTAAATCTCCTCTCGTAAGTCCTTGAAGGAATGTACATTAAAAGATTTTAGCTCTAAATCCCAAACCACTCAATATGATCACGACTCAGAGAGAAAACATAGATGTTCAGTATCTATACAGAAAGAAATAGAAAATAACAAACTTACTGGACAAATTTTCTATAAGGTTTTATTTTAAAACACATTACACAATTTGTGTTGCAATTTTATCTGCCCTCAAAGATAAATTTTGCATGTTCTCTTTCCACAGTCTTATCTAGTTTCTTCTAATCTTTTTTCAAGAAGAATATGTTTCCAGGGAAGCCTTATTGATATCATTGGTAAGTGTGATTCTTAAGCCCTAGTTTCAGTAAAAGATTTATGAAATCTGAGAATCAAAAACTTAAAATACATAGAGTTAACAAAAATAGTTGGCTCTGTACATCCTTTGTAAGACTCTAATGTATGTGAAAAGATTGCTTGTGTTCTTGAGTCTAATATATTTAGAAAGTATATAGAGAGAACCAATGAAGTTGGTAGGTGATATCAAAATAAGATGCTTTGCAGGGAAATGCAGATAGTTTAACCTAAAGAAATGAGAAATGATATTTTTGATGATGGCTGTCTTCAATTATCTAAATGAGCTATTTGACCTCCGCTGGCCATAGTGTCCACATAGCACTCTCAGACACTGAGGCAGGAGGATGGCAAATGTGAACCCAACTTGAGTGATTTGGAGACTTAGTGACTAAACCCGGGCTCAAAATACAAAATTTAAAAAGAGCTTGGGCTATCGCGAAGACCCTAGTTCAATTCCTAGTACAATAACAACCAAGTGCATAGAATTATTTCACTTCATTAATCTGCCACAAATTTGTGATAGCTACTGGTGTAGTTCTGTGTTCTGAAGGGTTTAGAGATTTCTTGAGCACAGGAACAGGCATGCCATGGACAAGTAAGCATTCTTTTAATTTACTAAGTCTGCTTGCTTGTTTTTTAAATAACTTCCATTCTATTAAAACACTTCTGAAACTCTGATTATGAGCTGAGGAGTAATTATAGGAACTGCATCATACAAAATAATTCTGTGCTAAAAGTCAATAGTGTATAAGGATAAAATTTTCAAGTATATATCTTCATTGTCATTGTATAGAACCATAATATTGCTATCCTCGGACATTTGAGAATCGCAGGAAATGTATACAGAGTGAAGTTAATTGTTTTAAATTTAACATAACAGTGCTAAAAATTTATAAAGTTGACAGCAAATGAAGTTACTGTCTTATCTGGAAATGAGAACTCAAAACAAATTTCAGGAAAGAGAAAAAGATTTTATTTTCAATTAAATTTTATTAAGGATCTATTATATAGTTAGTAGAGAAAGGAAAGTGAACAAAAAGAGTGGAAGAGGGTGAGAGAGACTGGTTATAATTTATCAAGATGTGAAAACAGAGAGACCCTACTCTTACAAGAGACGCCCTTTCCGGGCAGATGCAGCCTTCTGCTCTGGTCTATGGGGCCACTCCTCCTGTCCTGTGTGTCTTAAAAAGAGGAAACTTCATGACTAACAGGGCTTCATTTGCTAAACAAAAGAAAGTGCTTTTTAGAATAAGTTCTGTACAGTTATAAAAATATGCCTGTTACCAAATGTTAGCCACAATGTATTTAGGAATATGTAGATATATGATCTCACTCCTTAAAAAAAAAAAAGGTGCATAGAAATTCCACACGGATGGTTTTGCTGATGATTTATGATGATGTACCAGTTGGAGAATCCATTCCCAGACACCTTAGTGAGGGTAGCATTCAATGGAGATTCTAAACATTGTATGATTGTTTCCAGACTAAAGATAGAATAATCTATATTTATGAAGACTTAATAATCAGGAACAAAGGTCAGCAGAAATTAAGGCTTTCTCATTGGTAGCATAAATTTTTTTTTTTTTTTTTTTAGGTTTTTTGAGACAGGGTCCCACTTTGTGGTTCAGGCTGGCCCTGAGCTCAGCCTCAAACTCACATCACAATCCTCCTGCCTCTGCCTCCCGAGTGCTGGGATTACAGGCGTGAGCCACCACACCCGGCACTGTGATATGTGGTACTGGTTGCTGCTGGGTGTGGGTCTCCACACCCAGTATTGTTATGTGGTTACCGGGGAATCGAACCTGGGCCCTTGCACTTGCAAGACAGGCGCTGGAACCACTGAGCTAACTCCCCGGCCCAGCATAAAATTTTTTTAAAGCTATACGTATATAAATCCAGGTGAGGTTTTGTTACCTATCTTCCTGTAAAGGTATGGGAAATACCAGATAAGTAAATAAGGGGAAAAATCTAATATTAAGTGAGTAGCCAAAACTGATCTTCAAACAGACAGTGCAGTATATTTTTTTAAAGAATATGGTCTAAAAATTAAAGTTGAAGAATTGGATCAATTAAGTGGTATACCACTTTTGAAACAATAATGCCAAGACTAGGCAAGCTGCTAACCACAGTAGAATGTATGGTTATAAAGGTTTCCATGGAGAAATATAAGTATCAAAGTGTTTCATTTGACAAATCTCAAGGCAAGAAAAGTCAATAACAAAAAACATAACTAATATCTTCAAGTCCCTTTGTTAGTCACAGTTGGAAAGGATCGACACTGACTGGTGCCATTTTAGGCTCACCAAGGGGTGGAGACGACAAGAGGAATTTGAAAACTTAGCCAAAGCAATTCTCCTTAATGTCTGCCATGAGAAAAATAAATTTTTACTATTACCCTTGCCTTGATTTAGCGCTTGAAGGCTCCTGCACTGAACTGTGCAACCTAGGAAAAAATAAAGCAGGCAGGCACTTCTGATATATAATTTGAGAGAAGCAAACCCTCTTCACTACCCCAAAATATCTTTACAGCCAGTCTTAGATTCTGTACCCCATAATTAGATGTGCATTCTGTCTCCCTTTAGAAGAGCTTTTGCATTTGGTTGTCTTCTGCAACTGAAAAATTATCTTGGGGAAAATAAATCTATTAACACTTTAAGGAGAAGCAGTTACTAAATAAGGGAGTTAGAGTAAGGGGGAACAGCAGAAATAAAGGTAGGTAGAAAGGAGGCAAGGAAAATTATAATTTTAAAACTGTACTTTTAAGAAAGAGCACATCTTGGGCTGGGGATTCAGCTCAGTGCCTATGGTGCTTGCCTCACAAGCACAAGATCCTGAGTTCGATCTCTGGTACCAAAAACAGAAAGAAAACTACATCTTCAGGACACTGTTACCCATGGTTACAATGCCTTTTCCCTTTCTAGCAAAGTGAAAAAAAAGGGAAAAGTCCTAAGAGTATTAAAGTCACAGTAAGTTTGTAAAATGGACCAGTGCATTTCTCTTTTACCTGTAAATTGAGCTTTCTTTTCCTTCCACAGCTTTCAGAGCCATCTATCTAAATCTCAAATGTGTGTAAATGGTTTGCATACTAACCTAGTCCACCATAACCAACCATAGGAAGTGTGTCAGGCCCCATAAAAACCTCCACCCCATAGCACCAGGTGCCTTTCTTATGAGGGCCTGACTCCATGCTGAGTGTGGACTTCTGTAACACAGTTTCTTTTTGCACCTTTCTCTAATGCTTCCTCAAATTCAGCAACCCCTCTACCTACTACCTACTGTGTGGGTGCAATGAGCTGCAGACCCCGTGTGCTCTCTCAGGACCTTCTCAGATGTTGTCTGGTGACAAGAAATCTGTAGCAACAGAAGGGAAGATTATCATGAAGCAAGGTACATTTGAGAAATTTCAAGCACGTCTCAGTTGTCCCTAGGACTTTATAAATTTATGTGCACAGAGCTGTCAGTAATAATAAATAATGCTGAGAACATTTCATGTGGCAGCATGCCAACCTACTCCTGTGGGTAACCAACTTGAAATTAACAGTCAAGGGACTCTCACATTCAGAAAAGCAAATCTTCTTTCACTTCTCTAGACTTGAACACAAATTAGTTCATGAGAACCCGTGTCTGCTAGTTGAAGAAAAACAAATTTGCCAATAGTAATTTTAGACCCTGTGATTTTAAAAGAAATAAGTACAGAATTTAATCTCAGTGCAATTTCAACTGTCTGTAGACCTAGTCATTTTTCTAATAATGGTATAAGAAGAAGATGGGGTCCAGGTAGGAGGGAGGAGGGATATCTTTCTTCCTTTCTTTCTTCTTTATTTCTTTTCTTTTCTTTCTATTTTTCTTTCTTTCTTTCTCTTTCTTCCTCTCCATTATTTCCTTTCTTTCCTTCTTTCTTTTTCTTCTCATTTTTTTTCTTTCTTTCTTTCTTTCTTTCTTTCTTTCTTTCTTTCTTTCTTTCTTTCTTTCTTTCTTTTTCTTCCTTTCTGCCTTCCTTTCCTTCCTTCACACCTCCTGGGATCAAATTCAGACCTTGCACTTGATAGGCAGGCAGCAGCACCACTGAGCTAAATTCCTGGCCCTCGGTAGTCTCCTGGCATGGAAAAGGGAGTGGATATCCCATCCCAAAGCTCCTCTCTAGTGGATCAAAAGCCTCTTCCACCAAGATACAGTTCCTGTATTTTGATCTTCAGGATCTCAGGTTATTGTATCAGTTATAGACTTTAGTTTTCCATTTGCAAACTTAAAAGTCAGGGTCATTCTTTTATTCTAGGCTGCATTCTCCACCTATGCATTAATTCTAAAGGTCAAAGTTCAAGGCAAGAAGTTAACCTGGAAAATACCAGTGAAGAATGTCTCTGTGGATACTACAGAAAAAGTCTCCCAGTGCACACACATTATCTTACATTGAGCTTGTCCAGGTTTAAATGACTGGTGAGTAGAAGAGTCTAAAGAGCCTGGGCTTACTTACCCCTAGTGCCACTCACAGAAACAACACAACTATTGTCTGTAATTAACATCTAGGGTTCTTCTCTGATTAAACTTAATAATGGGTTAATTCCCATCATCTGACAAAGATCTAAGATACAAGAGGAAGAAGAGAGAACAACAGAGCACCTCTGTTAGTGACATCCCTGATGTGCAGTGCTTCCCGACTTTCACAGTGTAAGTCCTTCCACCTTGGTCAATTTTATAGTATAGATATGAAAGAAGATAAGCATAATCAATTCTTAGAAGTCAACTCTAACTCCACTGACATCATAGCAAAAGTTTAGTTCTTGCTTTTAGAAAAGCTAACTTCTTGCCAGTGGTGCATAACT
>PVIR01005183.1:58247-73885 GCA_004026965.1 Petromus typicus
AAAATTTGTTTCCTTACTTTTTTGTTACAATCTCAACATTGTCCCCTTTCACCTTATTTTACATTGAGCATTTTCTATTTCACAATATATAACATACAATGCTAGGACTCATTTACATCTTCATTTTCTCATACCAGAGAAAAGATGCGATATGTACCTATCTGTGCTCTATTTATTTCACTTATGAGGATATCCTCAACGTATGTCCATTTAAGTAGAAATGATTCAAATTTATCATTTTTTATGGCAGAATAGTACTCCATTCTGTAAAAGAACCACTTTTGTAGTTCAGCTTTGACTCTGTTCCAGGTCTTCTTCATTCCAGGGTATAGATTGTAAATACAGCTCTTTCCTGAGACACACCAACTGTGAGGTGAAGGGAAAACAGCAAGGACAGAGCCACAGGCTGACCCTCTATGGTACTCTACAGAAGGGCATAAATCATTATTATCTATACTCCAGGAGCCAAATCAGATCATTTGGCCAAACCCCAGGTCAATGCATTGAGAAGTATACTATACTGTTGTGGAGATAGACCTAGCAAGGAGTGACAGAAAGATTTTGACTCTAAACCAATCTATCACAATGAATGTCTAGTCTTACTTCTCCTTGCATCTAAATCACTCAACAAAAGGGTTTGCATTTACTTAGTGTTCAGTTACTGATAAAACTAAAGTTCAAGCTGGTGAGAGTCTTAATAACATTACAAAGTACTTTAACATTTTGTTGTAAAACCAGCAAGTATTTTGATTTGAACTTTATCTTTTCTCCTATATCTTCCCAGATTACAAAGACGTTTAACAGGAATATGGTATATCTAGTGGCTAAGATCACGAATCTGTTAGTAGTCTATATTCAATAGAGATTTCTTGAACCTATACTTTAAGTCAGTATAGTTTTAGACTTGAGAATAACTAGTAATGAAGAAAACAAAGTTATCCTTGTAATTAAACTTAAAAAACTATAAAGGAGACTTTATGAGGTCTTATGAGGCAAATAAATACTGTCACTCCATTAGTCAGTTCTACGGAGAAAAATAACAAACATTTAACTAATATTTACACATGTATACAAATCCACAATAAAAGTATGAAGGAAGACTCCTCTGTGTTATCATTTCTTTAACTGATAAATATTCAGGTGGCAAAAAGTATGAAGTGACACAAATTTCATGTTGTATATAAAATGTGAATTTGAAGAGAACAAGTACCTATTTGTTTTTATTTGTATCATCAATTAAACTTTTATTAAATAAAGAATCCATAAAATATTTTAACAAGTTTTATGTGAGTCACACTTGACTCTCATTCTTTCTAATTTTAAAAATTATGTAGTCTGCTTTTTTTGAGATTTCTATTTCGGTATTTTTTGCAGGTTTTTTTCCTCATTTGCACTGTTTTATATTTTTAAGTTTCTATCACATCCTCAACTTAGCCTCATCTTCAATGAATAAAAAATTATATGATTGCATTTAATGTGCTAATGATTTAAATATATATTTGATTAATAAGCAATAAATATACAAATTAAAATTATTTTAATTCATTTTTAATGTTCTATTTTTACAATATTTGAGTTATACTAAAATTACAGAAGAAAATTTAAGCTGTTATTAATACAAAAATTTTAAATCAATATTGTTTATTTATTTACTTGTTTGTTTTTGAGATAGGGTAACTGTACAGTCCATGCTGGCCTCAAATGTGAGATTTTCCTGTCTCAGCCTCCCAATGTTAGGATTATGAGCATGCACCACAAAGCCCAGCTGAATCAATATTACTTTAAAAAAAAGCCACTTATATTTTATCTTTCAAAAATTTAATTATTAAATTATTTTCAAAAGCAACTATTTGTAATTTTATCTCATATGCCTAAATACCAAAGAATTGGTAGTATGTTTCACACATTATGATAAGAATTATTTATACTGAAATTTAAGAATGAATATAAAATGTTGACATTACAAAATGTTTAAGTTCCAGGTGCAGGTATTGCGAACCACAGGAAATTGTTAAGTACTTCCACAAGCATGAACAAGAACAGAAATAAAGGCAAGAAAATAAATGCAGGGCAATGATGGGAAACAACATTCCATTATGCAAGAATTTATTGCAGTCATGCTGGGGGCAGGTAAAAAGTTAATTAGTCTTTTTTCTTAAGCACTTCCACTGCTCAAATTCTCCTCCATCTCCTGTGCTGACAGTACTGCTGTCCCCATTCATCCATAGCATTGGCACACAGTTGCTTTTTATTTTGAGGACATATGCAATAAATATGAAAAGACATTTCCTTGAGAATTGACCATTGATATTTGTGGTTGTTAGAGTGAAGTTACACTATTGCAATGCTAAGAAGTGGTTTTAAGTAACAAAGGCTTTGTGTGTCTTTTAATTAATTTACTTGTGTTTTTGTAATACGTGATGGTTAGAATGTTTGTTCCCTCTCTCAAAATATATTCATCTCAAAACTCATGTTGCAATTTAATCCCATTGTAACAATATTGAGATTAAACTTTTAACTTATTTTTCTACTTTTTTATTTCTTGAAAAAATAAAATTTCATGACAAAATAATAAGAGACTAACAACAATTAGTACAAGAGATGAGTTTTTTGGGGTTTTTTTTGTTTTTGTTTTTGTTTTTTTTTTTTGAGACAGGGTCTCGGTTTGTAGTTCAGGCTGGCCCTGAGCTCAGCCTCCAAACTCACATCGCAGCAATCCTCCTGCCTCTGCCTCCCAAGTGCTGGGATTACAGGCATGAGCCACCACGCCCGGCGCTGTGGTATGTGGTACTGGTTGCTGCTGGGCGTGAGTCTCCACACCTAGTATGGTATGTGGTTACTGAGGATCAAACCTAGGTCCTTGCGCTTGCAAGATAGACGCCAAAACGACTGAGCTAAAGCCCTCGCCCAAGAGATGAGATTTTTAAAAGATGATTAAGTAGTGAAGATTTCACGTTCATGACTGAGATTAGTGCCAAGACTGCCCTCGCCATATGCTGGTGTTTTGATAACTGGACTGTGCAACCTTCAGAGCTGTAAACCAGTAAATTTCTGTTTAGTCCAAGAGATATTTACAAAGTGAGGACAGTTCGATAAAGCATTTAAATTTAGGAGAGCGTCAAAAGAATTGCCACAGTAACTTTTTGAGAGGAGCTATGCTTGTGCCCTTCCAGGTCTGGTCTCTAGGGACTCACCTCTTCTGACCCAGCCCCACCTCTAACAGCACGTTCCCCTCTGGATTCACTGCTTAACCCCCTGAGGAGTATCGTGCCCCATAATCCTATTTCCTTCCAAAAACATAAGGCTTTTGTGGCCTATCTTAGATCCAAACCATAACAGTATCCTAATGAACATGATGTAGCAGACAATGAGAAATTGATAAAACACAAAAAGACATAATGGGAGGGACAAAATCCTCAAGTAGATGAGAATACATGAGACATCATTTATAAGTGGGGATACTGGCTTTAGAAGGAAAGACACTTTGCTCTAGCAAAGAGAAAAAAATGCAAAAGGAATTGTAGAATTCACAGAAATAAAGATGTGTTGAATTAATGACTTCTACTATCTTGGTGAATTGTGGATGGTCATTAGTCAAGAATAAAGAGACTGGCAAAATAGCAGTGAAATAGTCATTCACCAGGAGAGGTAATAATGCTGTTCAAGAAGTGGTACAGTATTTTTGGAGCTCTTTTGACATGTGTGGTCATGACTTGAGGTGAGGTTAGTCAGTGCAGCTTTGTGATTTTCTTTTGCAATATCCTGCTATTCAGTTATAGGCAGGCAAGAACAACAGTTGGTTTTACCTTAGGCTGGGGTTTTCAAAGGCGATTTATAACAAGCAGAGAAAGGCCAGGTATGCTTGTGCTTAGAAGAATCTTTATAATGGACCACAAAATGTAACCCCGTTATGGAGTGCATATGGCCAGAAGAGATGGACAGGTTATTGCGTGGCCTCACCACCTTTCTGATAATATCAATGAGGATATATTAATAACTAGGTTGTGTTTGAATAGCTGTTTTGAATTTGAAAGCCGCTTGTAACTATTTGATTGATCTTTTTACTACAACAAGGATTTAACTCCACTATACAGAGGTGGGTATGTGAAGATTTTATATTATGAAGGAAACAAGGTCAGGCTTGTGTATAAAAAGGTTAGCCTGGAAGATATAGGATACTTGGACAAAATAAATAAATAAAATAGAGCAGTCAAGGGCCTGGAATATAGCTCAGTGGTTCTGGCACCTGTCTTACAAGCGCAAGGACTAGGGTTCGATTCCCGGTAACCACATACCATACTGGGTGTGGAGACTCACGCCCAGCAGCAACCAGTACCACATACCACAGTGCCGGGCATGGTGGCTCATGCCTGTAATCCCAGCACTTGGGAGGCACAGGCAGGAGGATTACTGTGATGTGAGTTGGAGGCTGAGCTCAGGGCCAGCCTGAACCACAAAATGAGACCCTGTCTCGAAAAACCTTAAAAAATTAAAAAAAAAAAAATAGAGCAGTCAAAGGCTATTGAGTAGATCTGTGGATATAAACTATGATTCTAAACTTAAGTACTAGATACAAAAACAATAACAATCAGAATTATTTACTAAGAAAGACAAAAAAAAACCCCAAGATTTATTGGTTTATTGATATATGTAGGCAAGGAAAGAAATGAAGATGGAACTCTAGGTTTCTAACTTGAGTCTCTGGGTAAATGCTTAAGGTAGAGAGTTGAAAATGAGGAGCAGATTTGAGTCTGAGGAGTGGGATAATGAGTTCAATTTGGGTATGTGGACTCGGAGGACACCGCAAAATTTAAGCAGCTATTAAGAACTTATTGGAAATATGAATGTGAAACTCAGGAGAAGTCTGTTGAGAACGCAGTTGGTAAGTCAAGTCTATCTGTAACTGAGGTGGTGATGGAAGTAAACATAGACAGAATCAGTGTATCTGAAGGCAAATTACACAAAAGAAATATTTAAAATTTAAATAAGTTTAAGGGTAAAGAAACCTAAACGAAGCCCTGAGAAACATTATCACAAAATACTGGTCTGAAAGGAAAGAGGTCAGCTGGATCATAAAAGAGACTGAAAAGGAGAATATAGTGAACAGTGTGAGGAAAAACAAAATAGTGACAGTATGAAAATCAAGGGGAAAAAAAAAGATGCCAGGAGATCACATCAAGAATATAAAATATAGGGCTGGAGATTTAGCTCAAGTGATATTGTAACTACCTGGGAAGCACAAGGACCTGAGTTTGATGCCCAGTACTGCAAAAAGTATATATATATACTTTTATATTATTATAAATATATATATACTTTTATATTGTTTTATATTATATATTAAAATTATATATATGATACATATAATATATATATAAAACATAGCTCATCTTTTTTTTTTTTTAGGTTTTTTGAGACAGGGTCTCACTTTGTGGTTCAGGCGGGCCCTGAGCTTAGCCTGAAACTCACATCGCAGCAATCCTCCTGCCTCTGCCTCCCAAGTGCTGGGATTGCAGGCGTGAGCCACCACGCCCGGCACTGTGATATGTGGTACTGGTTGCTGTTGGGCGTGAGTCTCCACACCCAGTATTGTATGTGGTTACTGGGGAATCGGACCCGGGCCCTTGTGCTTGCAAGACAGGCGCTGGAACCACTCAGCTAACTCCCCGGCCCTCATCTATTATTATTAAATTCCTTTATTTTTTTAAACTATTTTTTTGAGACAGGGTCTCAGTTTTGTAGTTCAGGCAGCAATCCTCCTACCTAAGATTTCATCACCATGAAATATAAAGTTCATTTGAATACGAATGCTTTCAGCAGTGTTATGAGGAACTTAGATGAAGGGATACTGATTCTCTTATAACCAAGAAAGTAGGTGGAAGTAACGCTGCTTGACTTTTGAGGATAGATAAGAAGAGGTAGTAAGCTTTTGTCTATTTGATGAGACATTGAAGTCTTTGGAGACCTGTGCCTCCAAAGGTAGTAAGTCTATCTACCCAAAGCCATCATGATGTGAGGAAGCCAAGGCTCCCTGGAAGAGCTATGCATGAGAGCTTTGCTCAACCTCTCCAGCTAGTGCTCTAACCAAAGCCAGCATCACATCCCAGAGGTGTGAGTGCATTAGGCTTCCAGTAGTGCCAGTGATTCCCTAGTAATCAGGTTACCCTCAAGTTTTCAAGTTTTCTTAGCTAAAGTTCTAGATACTCTGGAACAGAGACAAGCCATTCCCCCCTAGGCCTATTCTAATTTTGACACTCAGAATCTATAAACATAACAAAAGATGTTTTCAGTGACTGAATGATGGTGCAGTTTTTTTACATACCCATACAGACTGAAACATCATTGAAAAAAACGATATGCCCAGAAAGAAAAGATGAATGTTCTATGGTATGATAATTTTAAAAGTTTTTTCATTTGCAAAATATCCTTCCCAACTCAAACTCTAATCTTTCCAAATTTTAGTCATAGATAACACTCAAGTTAGCGGTATCTTTTCACAAGTTTCTCAGGATTCATAAGAAGCTCTTACAATAATTTCCTGTTATTTCCGAAACCAATCCTAAATCTCATCTTCTCTGAAACTGCAGGACTATTTTTGATAAATGTAATCTTTCATTCTCATGATTTGAACATTTTTTAAAGCTTTGTTTTGTTTTGATGAATATACCCATAGTTCTAATAAGACTGAGACTCGGTCATGTTTCCTTGTATCATAAGGACTATCCAATCTCACACCACTGTATGCAAAAGATGTTTAATAAATATGTTGATTGACCTAACCATTAATGCAAATATTACCACTAGATTTTTTTAAGCTGATTATTTTGTTATCCAACAATCAAAGTTACTCTAACTTTGTGTTTCAAAGAAAAGGATTATGTGTAGTGTGTACAGTTACCATAGAAAGCATATATCCTGTTAGTGTCTTCAAAACTTACTTTTGATAGTAGAATGCTAGCTGTGCTTTGATTATGCCATCTAAAGAATCATTGTTCAAGGATTGCAAGTGTCCACATTAGTAAATGGGATATCAATGCACACTGAGAAGCACTGGGCCGAGTTGGGAGGCACACAGTTTTCTAAGGAAAGGGAACAGGGTGAGGAAGGGTGAATGACTCGGTAGGTGGAAGCTTGTTAATTAGTAAACAAGTTCTTTATACATACTAAGACACGTGGCTGCTTTTTTAAAAACAAAGTCTATGAGAAATTTCAGCTGTTTCCTGAAAATATGCTCACTTGCACTTCCCTAATGGAAATGTGTTTTATTATCTGTAAGAATGGAGGAGTTACTTTATGGAGATGAAAGAGACAAAATGGGGGAGGGCAGTGGTTACAGAGCTATCTCAGAAGCAGTCTGAAGAGAAAGCATTTGTGGCTGCAGGCTTGCTCAGCAGACGCAAGCAGTTAACACGATATATGGACAGTCATATAAATTATTCTTTGCACTTAGAAAATTTGCAGAATTATAGGACAGAGTTTGCATGTGAGCAGGTGGGAAGATCAGGGTCAGTTGTTTTCTGTGTGTGTTTAAAATGCAGCCATTTTAATTAGTGGCTGTTCAAATCATCCGACTTGGACTGTTGTCTAGGCCCTTGGCCTGTGATCCAAAGAACTGAGGTCGTGGACTTTTGTTTATTTATTTGATAAATATTCACCAAAAACATAAGAGTCAGACATTGTTCAAGATACTAAAAACACAGCAATAGGGGTGGGGAGGAAGAGCAGATTAAAGTCTCTGCTCTAAAAGAATTTACATGTTGCTGGTAGGGAGGCAGATACAAGCAAATAGGTAAGGTTTTTTGATGGTGATAAGTCTCCTGAACAACAAAAGCCTGTGCAAGGTGTTAGACTGGTTCCTGTGAGGTTTAATCCATCAAAGTCCCTCTAGAGATCATGGTCAAAGCCTAAGTCTGTGCAGAAGACAATTCATTTGTCCCTATTGGATGATGGCTCAGAAGACTCTGGACTGATCCTAGATCTCTCTTTGGCCATAAGAAGTTCTTCATGATACAAAAGCAAGAAAATTGTCTGGGAATTTGGAGCTGTTCTGAAATCATAGACCTGTTTCAGCAGACACTCCTTGCCTGAAATAGCTTTTCTCTCTGAACATGCCCTGATTTATGGCCTGCTTGTTTATTTTCTTCATTGCCTTAATGTCATTGATATCAGATTCCATTTATCCTTGAACTTCACGTTCTTTCTCTTCTACCATACCTGGACTATCCTGCTTACTTTCTCAGACAAGTCAAGCTTGTCTTATCATATCCAGGACCTCGCCCTGTCTGATTGTTGTGATTTGGAAAGAAAATGCTGCTGGTATGCCTCATAATGCTGACAACTGGAAAGAACTTAGTTTTGCCTTCCTTAGGTCAAAAACAGGAATTTTGCTTTAAAATGCTCTAGCAATGTTGTGTGTGTGCTGTCAATGCTGTAGGTCACACCTAAGGCCTCAAACATTCTAAGTAAATGCTCTAACACTGAGCTATCCACCTAGTCCTGCAATGCCTTCTAAGTCTATATTATCTAGAATATTTTGCCAGCTGAGGAGGTTATGTTTTGAACAGTTGGTGGTAAAGGGACCTGAACAATAGCTAAATGTTAGGCCTATATTATGACTGGTATCTAGACATGCCCTCAAATCCTCATGCACTTATATAGGGCTTTAGAGAGCAACTGGATCATGAGTATATGATACTGAATTGATCCACTGATTGGTTTAGTGTAGTTCTAGATGATGGACTTACTGAAGATGCAAGACCCACCCTGGATGTGAGTGGCACCAGCCAAAAGGCTTATATCCTAGAAAGAGCAAAATGGAAAAGAAAGGCTGCTTCCTCCTGCCTGCTCAGTCATGAACTGTTTATCTCCTGCCATGCTGCCTGCCCTGAGGCCAGCTGACTATTGACTGAAAACTCTACAAACTGGTGGGGAAAAAAAGAGGAAATATACCTTTCCCCCTTTAACTTGCGAGTTTCTACTATTTTGTCTCAATAAAGAGAAAGTAACTAAAGAAACCTGCTAGTCAGTAGAGAAAAAAAAATCAATTAGTTGAAACAACATTAAGAAGACGCACAGGTGTGAAGCACAGGTGTGTGGGAATACCTGGCCAAGATCTATTAGGCCAGGGTGTGCTCAGTCCACAAAAGAGTTTGAAGTCCTCTGAAATGCCAGGTAGCTACACGTTCCAAACTCATTTACATGAGGATCTGGGAAAAGAGAGCTTATCTGAAGGAATAGTGGGACGCTCATGCAAGCTAATTATAAATACTATCATTAGGACTTAAAAATGTTGAGAAATCTTCAGCTAATATCTCCCTTTCCTCTCCCTCTTCCTCCACTCCTCTTACTCCTCCTCCTCCTCCTTCTTTTTGTTTCTTTGGTTACAGATAATTTAATTGTGTTTCTATATGGGCAGGGAACTTGTTTTATTCTTCTTTGAATTTCCTACAAAAACCCAGCACAATATGTATGTAAGTCTCAAAGGTTTATCTATTGATTACACTCAAGTAGCCAAATAAATTTAGTTAATAACTTCACTTTACATAGAAATCAAAGGAATGCTGTACTGTAAAAGTTATACACCTTAAATCATCAACACTATCTCCATGATTATTTCATCTAATTAATAAATGCATCAAGAGATGAGTCTTTCTATGTATTTTACTACAAAGAATGCATAAGTTTTTACAGAGCATGAAAACAACAAATTATAAAAAGCAAATTCTATGAAAAAATATTCACTTATTCCTTCGGTCAAATATTAATAGTATACTTACTGTGAATTAGATACTGTAAATATGTATGGCAAAACAGAAAAAATGGAGAACATGAAAGAAAAATGTGATGATTTGAACATACTATATAATCACCATATAAGAATTCATATTGAATAGAGCCTAAAAGGAGCTGTTAAAAATTTCCCACCCAACTACTGTGCAGCATCAGAATGTTTATAAATTATTTGTTCAATACTGTCTGTTTTCCTCAGGGAATATACCCTCTATTGGCCCCAGACTTGTTCTGAATTGTTAGTATCGAAGCTGTGGTATACAGCACCAACGTCAGAACATAATCACAATCCAATAAACATCTGTTGAATGAAGAATGAATACATTGGTGCGTAAGGATTAAAGTTTCATATTTTATAAAATCCAAAACTAAGGAGCATTATAAAACTGAAGATAAATTATATTTTAATAAAGACAATTTAAGAATGAAAAATGATTCAAGAAATTGAATCCTTATCAGTGAATTAAAAGAACAATGAAGATGAATTTAGATTGGGTTTTGGCAAAAGCTCATAGGCTCAAGAGTTTAGTAATTTCTTCAACAAATATGAATGTAAATCCATTTTGAGTGCTACAAAGTTTGCTGGGTGCTTGGAGGCAGTAAAAGTAAGGTAAATTTGGTATCTGTTCACATGGCTTGGCTTTCCAGAGATCCAGAAGATACTAGAATGTTTAAAGATGATTATCTTTGCATATAAACTAAACTTAAAGCTCTCTCAATAACTAACTGCATATGTGACAACCAAAGGCTTAACAAGAGTTGATCAAATTTGGGCAAATGTAACTCTTAGTGCTATATTATGTTCAAAATTTTCTTTTTTTTTTTAGATTTTTTGAGACAGGGTATCACTTTGTGGTTCAGGCTGGCCCTGAGCTCAGCCTCAAACTCACATCACAGCAATCCTCCTGCCTCTGCCTCCTGAGTGCTGGGATTACAAGCGTGAGCCACCACGCCCAGCACTGTGGTATGTGGTACTGGTTGCTGCTGGGCGTGAGTCTCCACGCCCAGTATTGTTATGTGGTTACCGGGGATCGAACTTGGGCCCTTGCGCTTGCAAGACAGGCGCTGGAACCACTGAGCTAACTCCCCGGCCCATGTTCTATAATTTTCTTATGTTGTTTCACACTCTCAGTCATTGTTCACGCTGTTACTTTTGCAGGAATCTTTCTCCATTTAAGTCCTTCTTTTGCTTGTCTAAATCTATTTATTCTTAAAAGTTTTACACAGGCAGTCTCATATTGTCACTTCAAACTTCTCAAGTACTGTAATATTTGTATGCTTTCCCTAGCACTGTGTTTAGCAAAGTATATTGAAATCGTGATTTGTCTCTTTTCTGAACTCCATGTTCTTCTAGAGTAGAGGCTAATTTTCACTCATTTTGTATTTATAATGTCTGGTACATAACAGGTGGCCAAATAAATGCTTGAATGGAAGTGAAGCTTCTATGTTTGCCATTTAGAAAATTATCTCCCTAATATAAAAGTAAGGACTACACTTGACAGCCTGTATTTTCAAAATTTCTTTAACAGTCATTTTACATTCTGAGTCATGAGGAAAAGGCAACTGAAAATACTTTCAAGCCTGAGTACATTTTCTGTGCTTCTCACCCACAGCTCAAATTCACATGAGAATCTGAAGCAGAGAACACCATTACCTTTGCCATTTCCCTCTCATAAAACCCACTTAATTTCTTAATATGTCAAATATTGAATGATTACATAATAAACAAACTCAGAGATTTTTTTTTTTTTTTGGCAAGTACAATACCCAAAATGCTGCAATTATGTTAGAAAGGAACATGCTCTGGTCTTATTATTGCTCCTGGGATAGTAAAGCACGTATTTCAAAGACAGAACAAAAGAAAAGGAAATATAAATACACAAGAATATCTACCACACAGAAATGTTACCTCTGCCATGGCACCTCAGTGCAAAGTGAGTACCCTTGGTGCTTATTATTTGAGTATCCCTGTGTTATCTCTGCTCACTCTAGATAAACAATTTCATTACTCGTTGCCCCTGACTCAGTGACTTAAAACCATAAATATTTATCTAGTCAACTGCAAGCTAATGACCTCAAATGGGTGATACAGGGAGATTCTTCTGGTCTCAGTTGTATTTCTTTACATATCTTGGTCCTGATGGCAAGTGGATGATATAGGAGAAACCCACTTGGGATGTCTGAGAAAATTGCTCCCTTCCACATAGTTTTTCTTAATTTTGTGCATCTATCTACAGCACACCATAAAATCTTTTTGGGAAATTTCAGTACTTATAAGTAAATCCCAAGAATACTACATCCCTCAAACAGAAACCATTAGAAATGATGATGAAATGGTAATAATAGATATCACAGGCTGAGGAGTACCTGATTCTAGTTATGGTCCAGAAACATTTCCTTCATGATGACAGGTCCCAAGAGGAGGCAATGGCAAAAAATGAAAAGTTATATCTTACACCAATCCCCAAGGCAACTGCTACGGTGAGGACTGAGAGCAATACTCAAGATGTCAGTATTAAAGTGGGCACTAAAAAAAATACTGGGCGCAAAATAAGTCTGGAAAAGAAGAACAAAACACTTCAAGAATAAATGGTTAAAATAGAAAAGAAAAAGTTAAAGTACATTTAAACCTAATCTTATTAATAATCCCATTAAGTAAAATGATATAAACATTCCAACTAAAAGTCATGGATTGGTTAAATTAGACTGAAAAATCAAGACTCAGCCACATATTGTCAACAAGAGAATTACTTTAAATATAAAACAACAGCTGCATGGAAGATAGAGGGTAGAAAAAAATATGACTGAACTCAATTTTATAAAAACACACTCTTGTGCTAATTAACCAAAATATGCGACTGCTACAGTACATTCATGAGCTAGAGTCCTGATGACTTCTTTTTAGAGCCCTACCACACACACAACACTATTGGATTGGAGACTGAGTTTCTAACACATCAACTTCTGGGGATATAAACAAGCCATCACATTGTATAAAGATATGCAGATAGTTCAGTAGAAGGAATAATGTAGAACTTAATATTGAGTTTTCATCAAACTGCAAAGTAATTCAGTAGGCTCTTTTGGTGGTGCCACACTGTATATCTATTTAGAAAAAAATGAACATTGACTCTTCCTCCCACCGTATGCAGAAACTAACTTGAAATGGGTTATAACTTCAAATTAAAAAGCTAAAACTATAATTTTAAGAAGAGAATATAAAAAAATCTTCACTGTTTTAAGAACAAATAAAATGTCTTATAATATGTCACTAAAAGCACAAATAACAAAACAAACAATGGTAAGTAACTTCGCCAAAACAAAAAGGTCTATCCTTCCAAACACACTTTGAAGAAACTGAAAAAGCTAGTTTATTTGTGGCTGTTTAAATTTTTTTTCTGGAGGGGCCAGGGAGTTAGCTCAGTGGTTCCGGCACCTGTCTTGCAAGCGCAAGGGCCCGGGGTTGATTCCCTGGTAACCACATACAAAAGTGGGTGTGGAGACTCACGCCCAGCAGGAATCAGCACCACTAACCACAGTGCCGGGCGTGGTGGCTCACACCTGTAATCCCAGCACTTGGGAGGCAGAGGCAGGAGGATTGCTGTGATGTGAGTTTGAGGCTGAGCTCAGGGCCAGCCTGAACTACGAAGTGAGATCCTGTCTAAAAAAAAAAAAAAATTTCTGGAACTGAGAAGCGGAAAACAATAACAAGCATTTATCACTACTCACAGATTTTGTGGATCTAGAACATGTTAATTTCTTGACCAGTCTAACAGAGAGCATGAAATGAGACCACAGTCATTGGAAGGCTCCAGCAGGGGCGGGAAAAGCCACCTCAAGGTATCACATGTGGCCGTGGATTTATCAGCTGACCCCAGTGCCTCTCTACCTGAACTTTATGAAGGGTTGGTTTTTCTCTAGGGCAAGCAACTCATGACAGCCAGGTGGAAACTCACAGGTCTTTATTCTTGGTCACACAAGTCAGCTCTACAAGGGATGGGACTGTACAGTAGATATCAGAAGGCTGACTGGAAAGTATGCCACATCTGAGAGACAACATTTACAACACACCAACGACAGGTATAAAAAATACAACACTTACCATATCTTCACACCCCAGCTATGAGGATGGAACTTGAAATAGGCAAAAGATTTTAAATATTTCATAAATAACAATATAGAAATGGCCCATGAGTAATGAAAAGGATATTTAACATTAGCTAGTCATCAGAAAAATAAAAACAAAACCATCCACTTTCATGAGAATGGCTAAAGTTAGAAAGGATTAACACTATTAGGTGTTGGAGAGGAAATGAAACAACTAAAACTCAAACTTTTCCAACTAAAGACTTACGTTGGTAAAATCTTTAATTATAATAACCCCAGACTACAAAGAAACCAAATTCTCTACACGGGAAAAAAAATATAACAAGTTTATATGATGGAACATTACTTGATAATAAAAAAGAAACAACTGGCACACATATGAATGAATATGAATAAATTTATTAAATATGATGAGCTGAAACCAGACACAAAAGTGTACATTCTAGATAAATGCATTTATACCATTTTTTGAAAAATACAGTTATTGTATAATGACAGAAAGCAAATCAATAATTGCTTAGCATCATAAGTAGCTGGGGACTAGAAAGGATGCAGGGTGCTTTTTACAGTGCTGGAAATATTTTATATCAAAATGCTGGTAATTAATTCGATGTGTTAATTTGTCAAAATTCATTGGAATATACCATTTAAATGTATGTAAATAATAACTGGGTCACCGACTTCAAAAGAGTAACATTGTGTCCTGGTTTATTTTTGATGTCAGTTTGATCCCCTAGAAAAGTTGCAAAACACTTGTACCAGAGAAGATGTGTGTGGGTCAGTGAGCTGAAAGGGAAAGAGCTGATGTGGGGAGTGAGATGATAGGACAGGAAAGCCCAGGTGCCGAACTGTCTGGTTCTTCCTACCTGAGTAGGGTGTGTTTCCTCCTGCTGCTACCCCTGGACATTAGACTCCAGGTGCTTTGACCTCTGGGACTTTGTGGCCCTTCTCCGGCCCTCTGGACTTCCTTCAAGGTTTGGCCCTTTTCTGGAGGCTGTGCTATAGGTCCTTCTTGTCCAGAGGCTTCCAACCATTTGGATTGAGTTATCACTGCCGGCTTCTCTGGCTCAGTGAAGGTCATCATGGGATTCTCAAATTTCTGTGAATGTAGGAGACAGTTTCCTCGTAAACCTATTTTTATATGTAGGTATTTTATTCTTTCAGATTCTCTGAAGAACTCTAATACAATTGCCAAAACTAACTGGCTTCATAAAATATAATTGCTTTAAGTCATTCGCAAACATTAAGTCTAATATACTTGTTAACTTTTGGACATACTTGAGGAAGGTAAGCAGAAAGAGGACCAACAAGAGAGGGCAGGTTGACCTTATGTTGACTTAACCACTTAAAAGGAGTTGTGAAGCAAGCAGAGTCTGTCCCGAGGCAGAGTGGTCTGTGGATTTCAGGCTTTGACCAGCAGCAGAGCATGAGAAGAAGGAAAGTCAAGAAACAGATGAAGGAAAATCCAATTAGAAATTGATAGGACCACAATTCCCCCCCACCCCCACAGGCACGTGTGAAAGAGGAAACTCTTGAGGTACAGGGGAGAGTAGAACAGGTTGGTGCAGTTTCTTGAGCACACACGTGGCCGCTGTCTTGTGGACTGGATGGTGATTAACATCATCCCTCGTTTCTGCCCACTAAACGCAACTGCCCCAACCACTACCATCAAAAAAACGTGTTTCGACATTGCCAAATTCCCCTGCGGTGCTTAACTGTCACAGATTGAGAACTACTGCATA
>PVIR01005184.1:0-73665 GCA_004026965.1 Petromus typicus
TTTTTTTTTTTTTTTTGAGACAGGGTCTCGCTTTGTGGTTCAGGCTGGCCCTGAGCTCAGCCTCCAACTCACATCACAATCCTCCTGCCTCTGCCTCCCGAGTGCTGGGATTACAGGCGTGAGCCATGTGGTACTGGTTGCTGCTGGGTGTGGGTCTCCACACCCAGTGTTGTTATGTGGTTACCGGGGAATCGAACCCGGGTCCTTGCGCTTGCGAGACAGGCGCCGGAACCACTGAGCTAACTCCCCGGCCCCAACTATGTTTTTTTTTTTTTTAAACTATCAAATATTTTCTTTGCCTTCTTTACTTTCCCCGACCTGCCCTTTCCCTTCTCTTCTGAACATTTCCTGCCTATTTCACAATATGTATCATACATTTTGGACCTTATATACACCTTAATTTTCTCACACTAGAGAAAATATATGGTATTTATCTATAGGTGTCCTATTTATTTAACCTAAAATATATCTTCAGAGTACATCCATTGGAGTATAAATGACTTAAATTTATCATTCTTTATGGTTGAGTAGTGCAAAGATATTGACAGAGGGTAAGACCTTATTAAAAAAAAAAAAGTTAAGGGCGCTGGAACTAGCAGAATCAACATGTAGGAACTCTTCTTGTTAAAAGGTTTCTGAGCAAGATAAACCACCAGCAGAGAGAAAAGGCACCACACAATACTGAAAAGCATTTTTACTAGCTATTTCTCTGGTAAAGTACTACTATCTAGAGTATACAAAGAATTTAAAAAAATAAGCTCCCCCAAATTTAAAGACCCAGTTCAAAATTGGGCATCTGAAATGAACATTTTTTTCAGATGAAGAAATACAAGCAGAGAAGAAATATACAAAGGAATTGTCAACATTGCTGGTCATTTGAGAGACACAGATGAAAACAACTCTGAAAATTCTACTCATTCCACAGAGAATGGAGATTATCATAAAATCAACCAACAACAATTGCTAGTGAGGTTGTGGGAAGAAAGGAATCCTTCTCCACTGTTGGTGGGAATGTAGACTGGTGAAAACACTGTGGAGATCAGTGTGTGGAATATTTTAATAAACTAGGACTCGAGGTCTCACTTAACCCAGCTAGTTCCTGCTGCATATATACATGAAAAAATTAAAAGAGTCATACCATAGAGACATATGTGTACCCATGTTTATAGCAGCTCAGTTTGTAATGGCTAAATCTTGGGAACAGGGGAAAATGCCAATAAGTGGGAAACTGTATGGAGATGTGTGTGTGTGTGTGTGTGTGTGTGTGTGTTTTAATAAAATGGAGTATTACTCAGCCATAAAGAATGAAAATTTGAATCATTTATACTCAAATTTAAGTACTTTGAGGAGACACTCAAAAGTTAAATTAATAGACATGGATGTGTAAATACATATCTTTTCCTTAGTATGAGAAATTAAAAGTGTAAATGAGTTCAAAATGTATGGCAACTAATGTGAAATAGGAAGACAATATTCAAAAGAAAAAGAGAAAAGGTAAGTAGAGAAATTTAAGAAAAGAAAAAATGGTTAAATAAAGAAAACAAAGCTTATGGACAAAGGAGAGTAGCGGTTGTAGGGAGGGCAGGAAATGGGGAAAAATTAGATGTGTCATGTATAGGTACAAATTTACAGTGTTGAATGTGATCATAATATATGTGTAAAATGTAGCACTGAAATTAATTGTAAAATTTACATCTATAAAATATATAATAAAATTATTTTCAAAATAGATATCTGTGACTTACTAAGGAAATTGATAAAAAAACATCTAACTAAATTAATGCTGGACAAATACATAGACACTATCTTTAAATTTCATTTATTCATATTCTAATTATTTTTAAAATATTAAACTTTATCGCTCGTCTTTTTTGTTATACTTCAGTTATATCTTGTATTATAATCTTACAGACAATATTTACAAACATATATCTGAATTAAGTGAAATATATCTCTTATGTATTCTATACACCTTTTACTCATTAATCTGCTTATCAACTGTATGTATAATAACTTTATAAGAAGTTGTGGAATAAAAAAAAAATTCTGTTGGTATCTAAAATGTGCAAGCTGAAGGTGAAAGGGAAAATAAATTGAGATGTGTCATGCAAATGTTCCAATTTTTTATAATGAGTGCAATCATTATGTACTGAAAAGATATTAATAAATTTTAAAAAAATAAACTAGTAAAATGAAATTAAACCAATGGATGCTAAATGTGCATAACTCACAGACTACCTAATTTATGCTAATAAATTCACTGATATTCATTAACATGCTACTGGTTATGTAAATTATCTTAAAATTTTTGAACAAGAACACAAGTTTTATTTTTTTCTTTTGTTGGTATACATAGTAATAAACTAAGCACAGATTAAGAAAGTCTAAACAGAACACACATTTACTGAGAGCATGTTGCAAATTTATACAAAGAATAAATTGCCAAAAAGCATAACAATTACAATTTCTAGCTCAAACACTTAGAGTAAGGGTGAAGTTTATAGATACATTAGTCTCACAAATAACACATATTAAATTTTGAAATTATAAGTGTATGGTCATATACCTTATCCACTGACTTTGACTGTTTCTTGTACATTTCCAAGTCTTCACCACCCATCTGTTGTTTCTGACTTCGGATTTTAATGATTTCTTTCAGAATTCTTAATCTTAAGATTAATGTTAATCATATATATATATATATGGGGTTAGGCAGATTGAATATATGTTATGTCTTCCAATAATAATAAAATATCCATTCAAGAATGAGAAGAAACGGTGTTATGTTAAACAGAAATATATCAGAAGGAAACAAAGAACTTCACACTGAGCTACATCTCCAGGCCTTTTTAAATTTTATTTTTATTTTTTATAGAGACAGGGTCTTTCTAAGTCATGCAATTGCCAGTGTTGAGATTTGATGCATATTCCCTGTGCCTCAAACTGCCAGATGCCAAGATTATGTGATCTTAACACTATGCCTGGCTCAAATGACATGTTTGGACTGGGCAGTATCTGTCCTTCTCTCTTGAGGATTTCCTCCTCTGAAACTGCAGTCTCTTAATTCCACTCCTTTAACTGACTGGATATGCCCCACTCAAATTATAGTGGCATACCATCTTAGTCACTAATTACTTATTTCAAAGCAAATTCATCTGTAAACACACACACTATTAACTGAATTTGTGTTTTCTCAAATCACTGGACATCATAGCCTATCCATAGTAACAAGTGAGATAGTGTAACAAGTAACAAGTTAAAATTAATCATGACGAGTATCAATAATATATGAAACTTAAAATTTATTTTAACTCTGGATTCTAAATATATCACTAATACATGCACTAACATCTAAAGAGTGAGAAGAAAAAGTCATGATTTTTTAACATTTTTAATGAAAACTATCTGTACTATTGTTAGGATGACTACTGGCTTCACACATTTGTGGAAACTAGTTATGGTTGACAAACTTATGAAATGAGCAAGTAAAAACACAATGTTTCAAAGCCTCTAAGAGTGTTATGAGAAATAATTAAAGTAAAAATGGGAACAGTAACTTCAACATAACTGTAATTCAGTCATAACTACTAAAATATTTTCATTTCTGAAGACTGGATAGTGAATAGTACCTGTATTCTCTTGTATTTCATAGAATTCCACTTCCCCTATATAGAGGGAACTCGAAGAGTTGAACAAATTCTAACAATTTAGCAAAGCTCTTTTCTTAATTAGTTTTTCTCTCATTTAAATATTGAGATAGAAGCAGTTCTTATGTTGAAGCTCCTCATCATCCCTCACTTCATACTCACCTTGGCCTGGAAATCTCCTCCCCATTATGCGGCAGATGGCAGCGTGCCCTTAGTAACATCTCATCGGTACCATGTGAAGACAGGTGTCAGCAGTCATTAATCCAACCTACAGTTACACTCTGTGAATATACCCTTTGGTCTGCATGCAAGATAAAGTATAATTTCAGACAAGCAGAGATGAGAAAGCAAGTCAATAAACATACAGTAAAAATAGCATCACATAGGGCTCTTGGGGCTTATGGAAAGTGACCTCAGAAGGAAATCAGAATTGCAGAAGAAATCAAAACAGAAAGATAAATATCTAGGTTGGTATAAATGTATAACAATATTATAACACTATTAAAATTTTCTGCATAATATTATTATAGCATTATTAAAACAACATGTAAAGAGTGTAAAAATGGATTATATAAAAACAGTTTGAAAGAGAGGAAAAATGCATTTACTGCTTTCTAAGTTTCTTACTTGAAGTATAGTGGTAACATAGTAACCCAAGTGATTACAATTTTAAAATATGATGCATTTATTGATTTAATGGTGCTTATTATGTGCCTCCGCTGGTCCTTTCCTATCATTATTAAGTTGTTTGTAACTATGATTTGGAATTGATTTACATCTAGTGTCACAGATAACCAATACAACATAAAGCCAGCTCTTTAAAAAATGCACTACTTTCCTCTCATCCTTTTTTTTGACTAGGTCTCACTTGTGCTCCATTTCTTCCATTAGAAAATGACTAAAGTAACATCCTTAAAGTGAGAGGTAAGAAGACAAGAGTTATCCCAAATGTCATGTAACACAAATTTGACCCCCTGCCTCTTCCGACAACTTGAGTTTAGAGACTTAGGTGACTTAGGGTCCAATGATTGGCAATGAAGAGAATATACACACAACAAAATGGAGAAAGATCCTTCTACATCTATAGAAATGAAAAATAATATGTGCCTTTTGAATAAAGCTTTGAAGAGAAAATGTCCCTAGCATATGCTTAGTTATTTTAAATAGAATTTAGCAAATTCTCTTCTGTAATGTTAAATTCCTAAGTCATTTGATAGGAATTTGCCATTGAAACATTTGTGAAAAAAACACTCAGGAATCTTCACCAACGCTCTCCTAAATGGCTTTGTTCCTACAGGAGAAAAACCACTACACTGAAGCAGTATTCTGCACATTTATCTAACTATTGATCTGTTCATGTTTCTCGGTACATGTTATAATGATGGAAATGATGTGCCCAGTATATGATGTGGCATTAATAGAGTAGGATAAGAGGTCCATTTATCCTTTTAATTCTTCAACTGTTATCAAATTTTATTTTATCCAGGGAAATTCTGGATGATTAAATTTGAGTAATTTTCTACTTAGATCCTTTAGGTTGGGGGTTTGACTCTATTTACTGAATTAAAGTGAATGAAAACAAAATGTGTCATTTACAATGTAATTACTCCATTATTTGTATCCTACAAATTGTCTTCTTTTCTCCAGGATGGTTATATAAGGCTCCTTTCAACACACGACCTCTTTTGCCTGGGACTTTGATAATGAGCGGAGGTCCTGTGTCAACTCACACTGTGAAAATACCACGTGCAAAAATCAGTGTTTAAATCAAGACTTGGTGTCACATAGCTATAGTCACAGAATTCTAGGAGGCTGAGGGAAGGATCCTCGTGACTAAGTAGAAATCTTTATCAAAAGTTAAAACAATGGTTTTCAAAAGACTGGGGCTGTGTAGCTCATTGTTGAACGCCCTGAATTCAAGGACCTAAATAATGTATAATTAGAAAAACAATATTTTTGTGTCTAGTTAATATATCTCTATGAATATGTGAGATTATATTTTGCTGCATACTAACACAGCCCCTGTAACTAATACAAGTCTTTTCATATGCTGTCTCAGCTTCACATGTCTGTGGTCTACCCCATCATGACATGGTCCAGGAGAAACCAGAGGTTTTAGATGCTTTTCTATCCAACTACAATTCTCTTGCATTAGCATCTGAGGGCTGCTTGTCTGTGTGGTCAAGAAAGACAAAGTGCTTGTCAGCAGTGTTGGAAACAAAGCCTGTTTCCAGCTTCTTTCAGGTTATTTAAAAAATGACTGATGTTTATCTATGACATCTTCACAGAAAGGGTTTTGGGGAGTGCTATACAATAATACACTTGTTTTCAACAGTAACCACAACATGAAGTTCTATTTTTTGCAATATTTCTTAAAATTTAACTAAAAGTTTGATTCAACTTCATCATTTTTATTTTCTACAGTTGAGAAATGAATGCTAACTCTTGGTTTATAACTCAGAAGACATGTACTTATAGGTATGAATTGTTCTACCAATTGATTTTTGTTTCTAGATTTCATTATGAAATATTTATTATCCCAGTTGAACCTGAAAAATCAGTGGAGATAATTGTACATTCTTTATCCATGTGACTCCAGTGATGCTATTTTGCACAACCATGGTAAAATATATCCAGAATACTATTTTAGGCACCATTAGCAAAGAAATTATAAACTTTTCTAAACTAATCTTAATTATAGTAATTCTCCAATTTAAGAATACTACAAGTGTGAAGGTACTGAATAGACTGTTCATTGAAACTTTATCCTGTGTGTAACATGTGGGCTCATCGCTGCAAACAACACATAGAACTCTCATTGCCACAGAATCTTCTTCTTCCTACCTATTCATATTCTTAATCACTCTTCCTGACCCCAAAGACAATGCTGCAAAGCACAGTTTTCTAGCTCTCTAATTTTGTCAATTTAAGAAAAAATTGCTTATGTCTAGAATAGCTCCTTATATTGGCTCTTAATCTCAGGTTAATATCATTAAAATCTGCCCAACTTTTGTTCACATGTAGGTTGCTTCTTTTTTCTTAATCATTAGTTCATCACAGCATGCATGTATTACAACTTGTCCAGTCATTCACCTATTGAAGGATAAGGACGTCTTTTCATTTATGACATTTAAAATAAAATTACTCTGAAGATGTGAGCACACAATTTTTGATTTTCTTGGGATAAAGCCCGAGTATAAGATCATTTTGTTTCAAGATATGTGTGTATTTAATTTTATTTGAAAATGTGATAGGATAAACAACATTTTATATTTCTGTGAGCAGTATATGAGAGGTTCAATTTCTCTAAGTTTTATCATGTGTCACTATCAGTATTTTTTTTTCACTTTTAGTGATTCTAATGGTTGAGTAATTTGTACAACAGATGTTTGACTTGAGAGAGGAAACTAGTACCTTTACAGTCACATTTTTTGCCTGTCTGTATTCTAAGTTCTGAATTTTATTTATAGAGACTTCCTGCTCTGTGTTTTGTAGTGTTCTAAACTTTTGCTTTTGCTCTGGAAATAAAGTGTGGTATTATAAATCAAGAAAATTTTACTAGAATATTTAATCATGAAAACAATCTGGCTTTTTTGGCCACTGTCCCCACTCTCCTATTAACAGAAGACAAATAACTTTGTACTCAACGTTAGATATTTTAGGATATAAGAAAAAATCAGACAGACAAAATCTTAATTATAACCCATAATTTTTGTCCTGCTGTATTATTGCTAATATATACCATATACATCTAGAAAGGATATTCATTAAATAAAATACAATAACTTTTTAGTTTGCACCTTCTGGATAGAGGCACTAACTAAGCAACTTGCAATAGTGTCTTGGGAAATACTTCTGTAAAAGTAATAATATTAGAGGCATTAGTAATATTTGTAGTAGGTCAGCACAAGATAGAACAAACTTCTTTAACATTCATGCATTAGAAACATTTTAGAAACTTAACAAAAACTATGATCTGCATATAAGTAGCTAAGGATAGATTTATAATTTCACATATATAAATAGTATGCATATGTGTATGTTTGCACAGATATATAAATATATTTCAACTTCCAGTCCAAGTGATTACATAACAGATATATGAAATACAACTTATTTTATAACTATATTTTTTCAAGTGTTGGAGTGATAATATTATACTCAATTCCTAAGAATATTATGACTATATTTTTCAAGTGTTTGAGTGATAATACAATACTCAATTCCTAAGAATATTATAACAGAGGAAGAAATGAAAACAAAACTTTTTTTTAGGGGATATAAGAGTAGAAAGAGGGGTAAGGGATTGGGAAAAAGTGAAAATATCTCATGTATAAGTACAAATTCCCGATGAATAATATGATCATTATGTATTCCTAAATTGTATGGATAGACTTAATTTATTGAAAATACTTTAACATATTTAATATACTTAAATCAATCATTAAAATAATATTATAATAATTACCATCAGTTATTTCTGATAATTCTATTTGTGTGTATTCAGTTAATTGAAAATAAAAAAGATATGCACACATCTATGCGTACACATATTTTGTCTACACATTATGAGCAAAAGGTTTCTTGTCATTGTTTTCTAAATTGTAATGACAATGTACATGATATTTATATTCCGTTAGGTATTTAAAGCAATACAGAGTTGACTTCAATTCTACAATAGATTATGGAGAGGCAATAAATAATTTCTATATAATTTTGTAGAGTGGAACTCATGAATAACAGTATTCATAGTCGGTAAAAACAACCCTATTTGGATAGAAGGATGAGTGTAGCTGAGAATGGAAGACTCAGAATCACAGACATTTATTGCCTTCCAAGTCTAGGGGCTGGTAGTTTGAAATTAAGGTGACTGTCAATCTCTCTTCCTTCTAATTCTTTGAAGAGAATGGTTCATTGCTTTTTCTAATTTTCTGTGATGGTCACAAATCCATAGTATTATCTGGATTGCAGATAGGTAATTCTGAGCTCTGTATTTAGTGTTACAGGAAGTAATTTTGTCTAAATTCTTAAGAACATAATATTATAAGGAAAGTAATCATTTGTGTCCAGGGCCTACCCTATGCCGATATGAACTGATCTTAACTAATTATAACAGTGACAGACCCACTTTTAAATAAATTTATGTTTCATATTACATTGTAGAAGAATTTCCTCATAATTTTATAAAATACATTTAAACTTAGAGTACTCACTGTTCATTGGAGTTTTTATTAAACTAAGAAAATTTATATAAAAACATCACCAGAGTTACATTTTCCTGAGTCCGTGATGTTAAAAAAAAAATGCTGTGTTATGTTTTTTTTTCCCCCCCTCAGAAAATAAGTGCTCTTCCTGAAATATTGTCTGCCCCAGTTTCTATCTCATTAAGTGGTTACCGCAATAAATGCTTATATGTAAGAAAAATGTACTTAATAATTTCAACTCACTACATATATTAGTGTAATTTAAAGGCAAAGTAATAATCAAGGACTTTATCAGTAATCATACCAAAAGAGCAAACCAAATGACAAAAATTGGCCACTAAAACTCACAAAGGGGTATTTTCACCTTTGATATTAAGTCATTACACTGACAAATCATGATATAATTTTTAAATATAGTTTTAATGTATGTAAAATAGTAATATATGCTTCAAATTTATGCATTATGTAAGACATTACATAAAATAAGGACCTGTTGAGTTTTAAAAATTCATATTAGCTTTGTGATTTCTTTATATTACTTCTGTTTTGGAAATAAAAAAGGAAAGCTACAAATTATCTATTTTATATAAATTACTGTTCCTCAATTTTGGAAACAAGTTTATGGATGAAGATTTATTTAGCATGTATAGCCTATTAGTGGCTTTAAGTATAAGACATTGTTGGTATCATTATAGATAAGAATAAGTTATCAAAAATCAGTGAGGTTTTAAAATATAAGACGACATAGCAGAAGATATAAGTGCCTTTATAGTAAATCCAAAATAGAACATTATATCTTGCATCCACTTTATTTGTGGTATGGCATAAAATAATATCTTCAAGTTTTGAACATTATATTGAATGACATTGTATATTTTGCTTGTTATACAGGTTTTTCATATTTTATTAAAATATTGACATCAAAAATGTAGATTTAATTATTTCTACATCTTTTCTTAGATTATGCTAAGGTTCATCTTGGACAGTCATGAAGAACTACACAGAATTATATTAACTGACAGAATTTGAAGATACTCATGGGCTTTGGTCTGCTTGTGGTATGGAGATGATTCAGACAGAAGTAGGCTCTCAAGGAAACAAGATATGGCTCCAGCAATAAGATTTTAAGAGACTGACCCCTCAAAATCTAAAATATAGAAATTCTACTTGAACTAGCTATTTCCCTTCTAGATATTTTCCACAAAATTAAAGACTTTGTGTTGCAGGTATTCATGAATATCCATTTTTTACAGCAGCACAATTCATATTATCTAGACCATGAAAGTGCCCTATAGGTCCATCAATACATTAGTGGGTGAAAAAATATGGTATTTATAAATAATAGAACATTATTCTGCTATGAAACAGAATAAATGTGAGTCATGTACAGTAAAATGGATATATTCTAAACCCATAATGTTAAATGACATATTCTGGGCAAAGCATGGTTTCTTTAGATGAGAAACCAAAAAATATACATAAAATCAATACTAAAACAAATGACAGAAGATGGGAAGTAGAAATATTGATCTGTTAAAATAGGAAAATGACTATGAGATAAAGGGAAGAAGGAGGAGGGGAAAGGAAGTGAATGCAAAATGAATTTAAAATATGATATGTACATGTACCAATTTCTCATCATGGTTAATTATATATAAAAATATTAATACAAATGCAAAATTTAATAGCATAAAGTATGTAATAAAGATTGTTAACTTTTCACAGGAAACATAACCAGAATATGCAATGAGACAAAAATTATTTTAAGACATGGTGAAGAAACACGGGTCTTTATTTCATTGCAAACACAGCCCTGGGTACTTGGAACATGGTCCTTGGGAAATTTCAAAGCACTTGTGAAAGTGCTATGTCATGAATGTCTTCAATCTTGCTGTCCTCTTGGAACCAGTGCAAAACATTTACCTTTCACGGTCATTTTGATTTTGACAGAAAGCCAGAAACCCAATCGTGCCACTCTAGTGAAAAACAGAGGAGAATATATAATATTTTATTTGTCACAAACTGCTGCACACTTTTTTGAATCATTCATAACAAAGACAGCTACCTAAAAACTTTGAAGACCAAGAGCTTTCAGATCAGCTTCAAAAACCAGCAAACACAATATGATATGAATCTTACCAAAGAGAAGGGCTCTGAAGGAGACTAATGGCAACATGCTTTTTACTGTCATCTTTATTTTACATTTTTATTTAAAGACTGGCACATTGTACTGCACTTCATATGTAGTAAATTTTTTGTCTAATTTTTCTTCATAGAAAAATAGGATTTAAATAATTGCCATTATGTTTGTTAGTTTTGTCATGGCACCTATCTTTATCTTCTACTTACTTTTGTTGTTAGAGTTTTAATGGCTTTTATAAGCTGCATCTATTTTAGTCATTTCTTTTTAAAGAATTTCACATACTCTTATATACACTGGAAGAAATCAATGACCTTAAAATTTCATTTTATTTCATTTTCCTTCCATTTTTATGTTTTTTTTTTAATGTTTTTTTTTTTTTTAGGTTTTTTTGAGACGGGGTCTCGCTTTGTAGTTCAGGCTGGCCCTGAGCTCAGCCTCAAAGTCATCACAGAAATCCTCCTGACTCTGCCTCCTGAGTTCTGGGATTACAGGTGTGAGCCACCACGCCCAGCACTGTGGTATGTGGTACTGGTTGCTGCTGGGCTTGAATCTCCACACCCAGTATAGGTATGTGGTTACCGAGGATTGAATTTGGGTCCTTGAACTTGCAAGACAGGCACTGGAACCACTGAGCTAAAATCCCTGGCCCAGTATCTTTTTTTCATAATCCTAATATTTCTCTCTGAATTGTTCAACTGATCTTAAATATTGCCCAGTTTTTTATTAATGTCTTAATTTATCAGTCATTGTCGTCCTAAATAGAAAATTTTGAATCCACAATTTTACAATATGTTTGCATTTTATCGGAATTAGCGTCTGGTCCTTGTTTTTGTTGTTCTGTTATTATACACTAGACACTGATATCGACAGTGGTTTAGTGGTAAGATCTACAGTAATACACTCCAAGGTTTGTTACACTTAGGTATACCTGCAGGTGCCTCAGGTTTCATATTTTCTCTAGCATCCTTATTTTTATCTGTCCCATTGATTCTGGGCTTTCTAAAGTGCACCATTGAGAGGTGCCATTTTTTCTCTTGTAATCCACTGTTGGTCCCCTTGAGCCTTGTTTCTGTGGGTGAGGTACATATGGGAAGAAGTATTCTATAATCTTGTGATTACATCTAAGGTTTTCAGTTTGCCTGTGTCTCTAGGATGTAACACTCACAAGTGTATTTCAACACTTTTCTCCTACTCAGATAAGATAAGACATCTACAGGGGATAGAAATTGGAAAAGTATTATTCTCCAAGGGATAAAACTACATTTCAAGTGTTACCTCTGAGGAGCAGGTCTCTGCTAGGGTAGGACACTCTGCACATTTCATCATGATCACTCAGCCTGCACTTCTGCCAGAGCCATGAACTTCGCTTTCATATGTGTTTACTATCTGTATATGCAGCATTTTTTTTAGCAGTGAAATACAGAGAAGCCCAAGCACCAGCTAAGAGTTTCAGACTCCCATAATTCACACTTAGATTCCAACAGCTCACTCTAATATACAAGTAGTTATTCTTATTTTTTAATGTCACTGACATTTTTATTTCACCTGAGTGAACTTGAACTGCAATTTCCTCAAATTTTTAGTTCCTATATATTTTCTCTTCTCTTAGTGTTCACTGTGTGTATAATTTGCACTCAAATCTCTGAGAGTTTTAAGTCTTAGTTATCAGTTTGTTTAACTTTCTAATTTTAAGAGTGGAATGATGTCTTCCTGCATTTTGCAAATTTCAGAGTAGAAGCTGAAGGCCTGATGATACTTTCAAAACTTTTTGTACTGATTCTCTTGCCTCCATAATTTTTGGTATATTTTCTCTTCATTATGACCATATTTTGCTTCTTTAAATATCTTTGAGAACTGTAACCAACTCAAACCTCACTTTGTTACAGATGAACAGAGTTTATTCTGTTTAGTGCTCCTCGCCTCCACTCCTGGGAAGTTGTTCCTCTCTCCCCGTATGTGCCTTGTGAACTGCGGGTGACTTGACTGAAGTGAGATAGGGTGTGTGCTCGTGTCAAGGCTGTGTGAGCTCTGGAATTCGATCATCTGCTTTACATTGCTGACTCCTTTTCCTGCTTTCTGAATGGTTCTTAGGCAAATGTACTGATGAATGTTTTCATAAATAATGAAAGGACTGCCTTGTACATTGCAAGAAATAAAACTGTCACATTTGACTCCTGGTTGGAGAAACAAAGATGTCACAAAAGAGGCATGGGTACTACTGCTGTGCTGTCCGTGCAGCCTTGTGTGGATTATAAACTAAGCTCCAGTAAAACTTAGCAGGCAAAGCTTAATGAAGAGAAGACATTTTATTTTTAAAGAGGAAAAGGAAAGCAGAGAGAAGAGAATGACAGACCACTACCTGGATGAGAAAAAAAATAATAATAATAATCAAAGTAGGGACTCGAGAAAGATGGAGGACCTCAGGCCTTTGTTCCTAACTACTGGGGGAGGAGTCAGTCACCCTTGCTCATTTAAATTCAGGACTTATGATAACGCAATTGGCTTCTGGAACCTCCATTTAATATAGTTTTATCTGATTGTCTAGCTTCAGTTTTTTCCTACCTTCTTGTTTCCTTGCTCTTGAACTTATAGTTTTAAGGCATTATTTGGGGGTAACTAGTTGGCAAGGGGATACCTTACTTATGATTGGGTTAGAGTTAGTAAGTGGAGGATGTGGATATCTCTTAGACTCTATAATGACTTTAGATTAATTAATATAGTGACCACAAAATCTATATTAGATCATCCCTCCCTGGGTTGAACTGTACAGTTTCATTTTAGATGGTAAACATTAACAGTTTTAAGGCTGCGACAAGTTATCAAAAATCTGGATTCTTTCAAATAATAATAATTTGTCATTTTTCAACTCTAAAAGTTTTATATTTAGAATCAAAACGTTCACAAGGTCATATTCTCTCTAATCCTTCCTGTTAGGTTACGATCTTGTTTCTTCTTAGCCTCTTACGGCTGATAGAAATTTTTGATGTTCTTTGGATTTGGTAGCATAACCTCCAACCTTTCTGTCTTTGGTTACATGAAAGCTGTTTCTATTTATCTTTGTGTTCATCACTTTTTTCTGATGGAGACATTTTTCATCACAAGAGCCCAATGTAACTCAATTCTTTCTTATATTAAATTGATAACTTCTGTAGACCCTATTTCTGAATATGATCCCACTCACAGACTCCTGAGGAAAATGATTCAGAATCAAGATGTGTCATGTACTGGTACAAGCTCTCAATGTTGAATGTGAACATAAAGTATATATAAAAAGTACCAATAAAATCAATTATAAAAAAGAAAAAAAATAGAAGTATGTTATTTAATGTGTGAATTTAGCTAATGCTTTCCTTGACTTCAGAAATCAGTATCTAAGCACTATTCTTTCATTTACTCTTTCCAGTTTTTAATAGTTTCAAACGGAAGGATAGATTTACTTCTTTTCACTATATTTTATTTTACTTAGTTTTTTTTTTTTTTTTTTTTGAGACAGGGTCTCGCTTTGTGGTTCAGGCTGGCCCTGAGCTCAGCCTCAAACTCACATCACAGTCCTCCTGCCTCTGCCTCCCGAGTGCTGGGATTACAGGCATGAGCCACCACACCCGGCACTGTGGGATGTGGTACTGGTTGCTGCTGGGTGTGAGTCTCCACGCCCAGCACTGTATGTGGTTGTCAGGGAATTGAATCCCGGCGCTTGCACTTTCAAGACAGGCGCTGGAACCACTGAGCTAAATCCCCTGCCCTCTTCACTATATTTTAAACAGAATTAGGTGTCCCTTCCATATTTTCCAAAATATGCTCTATATTCAATGGAAATTTTTTTCTTTATGAAATATTTAATCATATAAAATGGCTTAGAGACAAGAAAATTACAATATATAACGATTTATACAAGTTTGGTTCAAAGATATTGAAGTATTAGTTACCTGTAAATTGAGTTGTTATGTAACATTTTAAGAAAATAACACAGGTATAAAATGTGTGTATTAACTTGCTCTTTGAGAAAACAGATACAGTATCCACTGAATAGGCACTGTGGGAGAAAAAAAGCTACAGATTTCAAGAGAGATTTCACTAAAGGAATCTGCCTAAATAAATAATAGATGGTAAAGAAAAAATAGTAAAGTCACTGCTAAGGCTAGATTGTCATAATTAGTCAGGGTATTACAGAAGTAAGACTATATTATTAGGGTGAAGGGGGAAAATGTTGAGATTGTAACAAAAAAGTAAGGAAACAAATTTTATGTATATGGAGGGGTGGTAGGGTGGGTAGGGCTATGGGAAAAAATGAGAATTAAGTTGTGTCTTATGCTGGTACAAATCCCCATTATGGAGTGCAATCATGATGTGTATATTTAATGTACCAATAAAGATTAAAAAAAAAGTATAACCATTGCCTGAATAAATCAGAAGTACTTGCTGTCATGATTCCAGTTTTCACCATATCTAGAAATGCCCATAGACGATTGGAGAGGGAATTTTTCCCAAAATATTTATCACATAATACAATGAATTTCCAAATTCAATCATGAAACCATATTGGAAATACAATGAAGGTGGGAAATTATACCTAAAGGCTGTTATTATTTCCTTTTTCTGAATGTAAGTGAGCACTACAGCCAGGGAAGATTCACAACATTCATTTTGCTTTAATTATATAGGACATTCAGTTAATTAACTTCATTTCTCTGTTGATTCATTTGAAAAGAATTAGAGAAGTAGCATTAAAATTATTTTTAAAAATTTTACTTCACATGTGAATTTGATTTATAGTGTGAATTAATTTGTAAAAGCTATTATAAAATTTTCTCTCTATTTGCTAGGGTTCTTTATTATACAGAAAATTTTAATTCATATAGTGTACCTTATCCACAAGTTCCAGTTTCCACACCACTATACTAGAAGGTTTACGATAGCTACTCATTAGTAAATGTTTAAATAAAGAAGTGCTTAGTGTAACTGAAATGGATTCTGTGTAAGATGATTTGGAAAAAAAAATAAAGAAGATGTGATATGACAATTGTATTTTATTTTAGTAAGTTTCCTCAGGCAAATGACCAAAGGAAAATTATCAAAATAATTTGATACTAAATAAAAAACAAAAATAAGGAAGCTATTAGAATACTCATGAAGAGAACTGAAAAAAAATAATCATGGTTTTCTAAATTGATCTGCAGTAAAGATATGTATTTATTTCAGTCATGTCATCATATTGATAATTATATATATAATTATAATATATATATTATATATTATATATAATTATATATATATTATATATAATTATATATATAATATATATATTTATTGATGAAAAGATCATCAGTTTCTTCTCTGAAATGCTTGTAAGTAACTTTGTCTTCTGGCACAAATGCTTTTGTCAAGTCCTATGCTCATATTTGGTTTGAACTACAAGTCTTTTATTTTATACCACTCTTTTTTTTTTATATATACTCAGACAAACAGAAGGATAAACTTGAGACATTTCTAGGTAAGTGGGTGCACCTTGAGACCGTACTCCCAAGTGAAATAAATAAGGTAAACATATGTAAATATTAGTGTCTCTTTGATATGAAAAACTGAAAATTTAAATAAGGTCCAAAATATATAACATATTGTGAAACAGGATGAAAATATTCATAAGGAAAGAATACAACGAAAGGGTGAGGGGGAAGGGAATTAAAGGAAAAGAAAAAGAAAAAGGAAACATAAATAGAAACAACTTTTGCAAATAAAGATAAAGAGAGCACTGAAAGAGGGAGTAGAAATGAGACAAACAAATACAAATATATCATGTATAGCTACAGTGATCAATATGTATAATTAAATTCTAGCAATAAACATTATTATTTTTTAAAAAGAATACCTTAGACAATGTTAACAAGATTTCATAGTCATTTAATAGATGAAGAAAGTGTTAGGTAAAATTAATTTTGTGTTTTAATGTTTTAGGAAATACATTTAAAAGTGATTCATCAAGATATATCAAAAACAAATGAAATTTTTATGAGAATTGTTGAACTGTAGGTTAAATGAGTTTAGTTTCCCCCTTGTTCCAACTTTATCTCCCTTCTTTCTTCATTCCTTCTTCTTTGCTCTATTTGGAAAGTGATTAATAATCAGCTGAAAACTAGTCAAATATGAATTCATGGCATTTGTTGATGACAAAGTTATGAACTTTGTTGTGCTTGGCTCAAAGTTTCAACATGTTTTTAGAGGCTGGAAAAATTCCTGAAAATAGAGCTTTTATTAGCAGGAAGCAGACCAGTCTTGCCAGGGAAAATGTTCATCAGAGCACTTTGGACAGGCTAGAATGCAAAATGTTGACAACTTAGACTTTCAGATTCAAAAGGGCCCATTTAAGTGCAAGGTAGAGTGAAGGTGTTACTTGAGACGTGTTATAGATTTGATGAAGAATATCTCACCATTAGTGCTGTGGAAGAAAATTATTTCACAAGAACAATACAGCTGCTTGATATTAAGAGGCGGGTGAGTGTGGTACAAAGAAGCCTGTCACAGGGGTGTGACCTGGAAGGATATGTCTGTCTTGCAGATCCTCTATCCTCTGTCTGCTTTTTGGCCTCTATAACATGAATAGATTCCTCCCTGACAGGTTCTTCTACCAGGCATTTTTACCTTGAAGCAAGCCAACTTCAGAAGTCAAAGTAAACTTATTTTCTCTTAATTTGTGAGTGCTAGTAACTGTATTTCACCAACATAACTGGGACTAAAACAGAGCAGTAATGAAGTGTTATAATTTCACAGGGCTTATGGTAAAAGAAAATAATAAATTATTAACTGAAACTGTTCAACAATGGAATAATCTGTGTATTAATTATGTAAGCTTCCGCCTCTCTAACATTGTTTTTGCTCATTGTCCAGTTTTAAATAAAGTACTATTATGGATAGTTTTTAATATCATAAAATATAAATTATCATTTGCAATAAATAATGTATTTGCTCAGAATCTCTGTTCAATTTTATATGAATCTTTAAATATATTTCATGCTTTTTAACAAAAATCACCTGGCTGTTCTGACTTCTGAGAACAACCCATGTAATTATTTTTTTTTGTTAAAACAAGGAATATTTTTATTCATTCTCTATGATGTCTACAAAGGAATAATAAATGTATTATAATATTAATAATCACAAGCTGTGATGGTACTTCATGTAATAGGTAATATTACTGAAAATATATTACCTGAATTTAAAATTTTGCAGTTTTCAAAGTATTTTTTACAATTAAGTTTTTCATGTGTTTCTTATTTATACAATAAATTAATTGGGTATATGTACAAACTTCTTTCTAAAATTCATTCTCATATATAGTCTATACCTTAATCTTAAATATTTATGTTTGTGATTGATTAATACAGAGCAAAAATTTTTGGAATGCATAACACAGGGCATGTCATCAGAGAATACATTATAGGAGAAGTTAGCTCTATGTACCTTCAGTATTTTCAAAAAAATATTGGCTTGGAAGAAAATAGAAGGGAGGCGGAAAGGACAATATTTTAAATGATCATATATCATAAATAATTAGTCCTCTATCCCACCCCTCCAAAACAAAAGAATAAAAAGCAAGCATGAAGGCAGTTTGATCTCATGTGGACAATCAATCCTTTTCTTCTCTGTCTAGATTTCGTTGCTAACTTCATTCAAGATGGCATCAATACTGTGACTCACTGCAAAGCTCTCCTATCCTTCAAGGAGCTGATATTTCTGCGTGATATTTTCCTTTGGTTGTGCTGATTTACCTTGCATCATAAATCAATGCTCAGGCAAACATAGTGCAGGTCAAACCTCAGAGTTTTACCAGGAACCACAACATGTAGACTAACACCCGGGAGGGTGAGCGGAATGAGCTGATGGACAGTATTCGTTTTTCTTCTTCTTATATGGTGTGGTTTATATTTTGGTGAAATAAAATGTAGCATATTCACCCATACTCCTGAATCGCTCATACATATTTCTTCATGGACCAGCGTTTGGAAGCTCCTAGTTGTTGGCATTATTAAGAAAATAATTGCGTCAGTTAAAAATAGTAAAAAACATTTAAGTGGCTTATGTTACTAGATTATTCATTGCAGTTGTTAAAAAGAATCTTTAAATTGATCAACAATATCCGTACATATTAACATTAACTCAAAATCTGTGAGTAGACACCTACAATTTTAATTTTGAAATAAATTTGAAACTGTATTTTACAAAGTAAAATGAGCAAACCTATATGTACACTTTTTCTGAGCGATGAAAATGTGTACATCAAATTAATCACGCAATTTAAAATATACCTTTATATTCTTCTAAAATTCTCTATAATGCTTGAAATCATCAAACTTCCATGTACACATTATCTCCATCTTTCTTTCAATGCAGTTGAGTTTGCCTGCTGTTGATATTCACATCAGTGTTACAACAGTTGTCAGAGAGTAAATTAGTACTCTTGCCAGTTCATGATATCCATGTCTCACAATGTCGAAAGATTTAGAGTTTAGTCCTCCGAAATTGATTAAATTTGAACTGTGCATTGATATGTGTTTATCTCTACACTAAAAGGCAGGAGGAAAAATGACTTGAATATAAATGTATGGAAAATCACACATACTTTTCTCAAGTACTTGAGAAATAATATATTTCTAAATAGGTACATTACATTAAAACTTATGTGAAATATATTTAATGTAAAAATTGTTGATGAGATCAGTACATTTCTTAAAAAATATGACAAATATAATCACATTTAAACCAGTCTGTATTTAATTGATGAACAAAAGCAAGTGAAATGATTTTGTGCCTCATTTTATCATAGTGAAGTATATGTAGATATTAATTTCATCAAAAATATTTGTAAATAAAATTTTGTGACCAAATAATGAATAATGTAAAAATATGTTTAAGATTGAATGAGAGCATTGTGAGCCTATCTAGGAGACAAGGACAACAAAAATATTCCTCCTTATATCCGTCATCTTTTATATTTCTTTGTATGTTTTTTTTATTTTAAATTCAAATCTTTTTTGGTACATTATGAATATACATCGTAATCACATTCAACATTGATAGTTTCTATTTTTTTGAGGACAATGAATGGTTCATTTCTCTGAAAGATTAGTTATGCCTACAATTTCAGTTCATTAATTTATTTATTGCATTTATTTAAAACAATTATTTCTTCTGTAGATTATTTCCCTGATTATTATTACCTATTCTAGCATTAATTTTTATATCTGTGAAATAATAAAATATAAGCATATATTAATGAATGTTTCCTAAAATTTATGAATAGTTATATGAATATGTATGAATATATATTATATATTGACTTTGTCATGTTTACAAATCTTGACAATATATAACAATTCTTATTTTTCATAAGCGTTATCTGAATTAATTCTTATAGATAAATTACATTTTATAATAAGCTAGGAAAACATGCAAAGATGCAAAAGAACACCATATAGAAAATCTGTTCTTTCTGGCTGCTTTGCACTTGCCTATAAGAATTTATTCACTTGTTGAACAGTATCTTTGACACAGTTTCTAATAAGGAATTTAAATGTCAGTACTGAAAATTAGATGCATATTGTGGAAAGTGAATCTCCTACATCTCCTACCACCCTGCGGTAGGTCAGAATCACTACATATCAGCATCCTTTATTTACTCAACCTAACTGAAACTTTCCCCCTATATTTAAATGGGAAATGATGTTTGCAATATATAAGGAAAGCAAGCACAAGCATCAGAAGTTCTGCCCATTAATGTTTAGAAAAACAAGCTGATATGTACAGACAGACTTTTTGATTTAGCACAGGTAATAACATTCTCACTTATCATTAATAACAATAAGTAGACGATAAATACCTAATATACTTTATCATTTCAGAAATGTCTCAAAGAATTTATCACATTAAGCCAAACTCAATCCCACACTGAATTATTTAAGAGAAAATAAAGTTTTCTGGAATTTTCATGGATGGCATTTCTCTATTATTATTTTTCAATAAAGATGAATTTCATTTCTGTATTGTTTTCAAACATATATGAAATAAAGTTTATGAATATGTAACATTACTAATTAATTTAAAAGAGCTTTTGTAGAAATTACCCTATAGTGTTATGAGTTTTGCTCAAATGATTAAACAATGGTATGGTTACAATAAGCTATTAAGTATATATTTTATGATTGAAATAATTATGATTTGATTATTGTATCGATGCTATCCTATAATATTCAGAAGTTAACTTGTTTATTTATTTCAGGTATTCCAAATACACATGATATCAGGTTTCAAACATACAAAGTTTAGTAAAACAAGAATGATGAAGAGAGGTAAATTCGAGTTCTTTGCAGAATTTATGTTTGGGATAAAATAATTATAATATTGCTTTTTTATGCTTTGCTACATCTAGGAGTGTAGTGGCAGAATATGTTTTAATTTACTAATTTTGTCTTTTTTTTTTCTTTGTATTCTTTGCTGTTTTCTAACTTAGGTACATCACATCCCAAAGAATTTACACCAGTAGGATCAACTTTCTCTAATAGTGTGTAACATGTTAAGGTGACTATGAACATTATAGCAAAGAACACCGCAGTATATTTGAATTGTATCAAATGGGCAGAGTTCCTCTGACACTGGTAACAGATTTCTAAAACAAGCCAGAGTATATTTGAAACTATTCCTGGATTTATTGTGAGAAAGCATCTGAAGTAATATATTTTAGCCTAGGGACTAGAAATGGCTTTCTTGGTACAATTGTTTTGTAGCTCTTAGAAGATTGCTTTTCCACAATGCTTGTCATCTGGATACAGAAGTTATAGAAGTCTCCACTCACAGTTCTTTCCTACTTGTTAATTATTTCAACAATGGGGGAAACAATAAAACCATATACACAATCTGAAAATCATTTAAATTCAAGCCTATTCCTGTGAATCAGGGAACATCAACTTTATGAAAATCTATACTCTTTGGTTGAGTTCCTAATTGACTCAACCTAATTCAGTTGAGTTCCTAACACTACATGACTTTTGTGTCATACATTTGGGTGAAAATAGAATAACATTTCATATATTAAATACTTACTTTCTCCTATGCCTGCCTCCTAGATATATTTCAAATCATGGAATTAGGAAGAGACCACTTGTTTGAAATAAGTAATAACATTAATGTGCTACTCAGGGTCACTGAGGTGTACAACATCAGATAGCACTGGGGCAACCTTGCCACCTTATAAGAAAGCCAAGAAGTCACACAGTGATTTGTAAGGGAAATATTGTTTGAATATATTTGTTTATGCATTTAATACCAAGCTTATTTTCATAAAAACATTGCATACTTAATATTTTGCATGATATATAGGCTATACAAATATCAAACTTGAAAAAATTGTAAATGAAGAAATATTCTTCTTGTGCTCTATTAGTTTAATGTATTCATGCCAAAACAATCACATTTATATATATATATATATATATATATATATATATATATATATATTTTTTTTTTTTAGATAAACTCAGGTAGCATGATTAAGCAGAAAGGAATGTTTTATTTATACTTTAATGCATTATGTCACAGTAAGCATTTCTTTTTAGCTTTCATATATATAGCTATATATCTATATCTATATAAATATATATAGCAGAGTTTTACCATCTGCTCAGTATTTTCTTTTATATATACATAATGACACTGTTTATGTACATTTGTTCATTATTAAGATTATTTAATTCTTTATGAGTACTTGTGTTCATACTTTCATATTTTAATTATATAGAAATATATATTTATAGGTAATATGTTTATTAATACATAAAGACAAAGATTCTAGAAAACAGTCTATGTGTGTGCTTAATACCTAAAGCAATTTTCAGTTTTTCATTAAAATATAAATTTCCTTTGAATATAAACCTAAAGATATATGTAAACTGAAAATTCCAATATATGCTCAGATAGATTAACACGCAAGTTCAGTGATATTTGTATTTCCATTTCTAAATGAAAGTGTATTATAATACTCAGTATTCAGCTACTATTACATATTCCTGGGGTGAATCAAATGACTAAAAATGTTATATCAGTTGGTGTTACAAGTGAACTCATACCCAGTTGTGATAGACAGAAAGAGGAGAGGATTAGGTACCACTCCCTTTGTTGCCCCACTCACACTGACTAGAAGACCTTTACCTGTCTCCTGTAAAGTTTCTAATGACTCCAAATAGGTGAAGAAAATGGATCCAGGACTTGCCACTTGAAACAGTGGATGCTCAGATATAAATCATAGCATACATCTTCATAATATATACAAGGAATTTCTACTTCTATTTTCCAAATTCTACACTTATACATTTTGTACTCTCTTATTTTTCATTAATTTTCAGTTATCATTTTTTTTCTATTTGTGGTATGTATATATTGAAACAATTTATGCATTTATTTTAGATGTAGATGTACATGATTAGATTTGTGATGATCCATGTTTTGTGATGCAATCTCAAAATTGTTGTCTCCAGTTCACAGTTTTTTTGTTTAAAACACAATTTCTCCCAATACAATTGTAAAATTAGTCATAGTATTTTAGCCTTCCTGTGTTCTGACAGCTTCTCTCTCTGGTCATTGAAAAGTTCTGGATTCTTATCCAGTTACCTTCTCAGTCATCTACTCACTGTATACAGAGTCATGAACACATTCTGTGGAGATTCATACTCTTGGCTAATGATTATTTCTTTGTTTAATCTTAAAAAATGTTTACAGAAATGTTGTAAACTTGAATATAAGTAATTTTCTCACATTTCATTGGCTATATTTTTTTAGATTTTTATGATTCTATTCATTGTTTTATAATTATCCTAATAAAATATTTTGGAAAAAAAAGTTTTAGTATTTGATTTTTTCTCTTAAACATAAAGAATGGTCAAAGTTTCTTTTAATATTTAAAAAGTGAAATATGGTATAAATATTCTTTTAGTAGTATCAGGAATTGAACTCAGGATTTTGCAGCTGCAAGGAAGGTGCAGTGCCACTAAAGTAAATCCCCAGCCCTAAATTGATTTTTGGTTTTTGACTTTTCTTAGGACATATATAGAACATAGCAAAATAGAGCATAAAGAAGAGATAATCTCCCAAGATACCTTCTACCCCTGGAGAATTAATATTTTGAAATACTAATTTAGTTTTGCATTCTTGGAATAAATGCATTACTCTTCAAATATCACCTATTTATAATTTATAGATTGCATTTGAAAATATTTTGTTTTAGTTTTTACATACATTATTCTGGTCTTTCTTAATCTGGGATAATATAATATTCTTAGGCTAAATTGTAAGAAAATTTATTTTAGAAAAACTATGTCTGCATTTTGAAAGAAATTTGAAATACAGATTTCATCTTGCTAATATTTATCATGAATTTAATATTTATTCTGTTCTTAAATGTTAAATAATTTAGTATTTACTTAGTATACTTAAATGTTAAGGAAAATACTGACTTTTTCATTTCTCATTTGATTTTCAGCTTCACTTATTTTCTAATTGCTTTTTGAAGTCTCGTTTCTATTTTACTAAATTCTCTCATGTCTGCTATGCTGTTGCTGCTTACTTTTAATAAAATTGTATTTCCTTATTTTTAATGTAATATCTGAGTAGATATTTATTTTACAGTATCATGAGAAAGTTATTATAGACATTAATTTACTGCCTTATTCTTCTATCGCTTCTGTGTTGTCCAGATTTTAACATCATTTCAATAACCAACCATTGATTAATATTAACTTTAAATGGGCTTTATTCAAATTTACTCTGAGATTGATACCAATTGATGGCAGAGGCCATGTCAGGTATCAGATTTATGTACTTAAACGTTAACACAACTCGAAAGTTCGATGAGCCTAAATTCTAAGGAATGCAGACTGTAATACCATATTTACTCTGAAATTTTCTATTCAAGAGACAAACTGAACAGCCAAGGGACAGATGGACTCACAAATGTTTGTCACCCTTGCCCTATAAAACTCTTGAAAGGCAGTGAGACACAAACTCAATTACCAGTGTTTGGATCTCTTTTCCCCTAGAGATTTTTCCAAACTGCATCATTTCAAATGCTTCAAAAGCTCTTGCAAAAGAAAAGACTATTGGTTTTCTCTTCCAGAAAGTGCAGCTTAGTATTTCTCCAGGCTTGTACAAATAATGTCATTTCTATCTTATTTCTTTATACCATAAATGAAGCTCAAGGTGATACACTTTAATATCTCTGGGAGGAAAAGATTTTCTCTTTGCATCTCTTTTCTTTTTATTTTTATTAAAATGAATGAGGGGCTTATTAGATCAATGTATTCTATGCAGCATTTTCTTATACCTGGAAAAATAAAGTTAGGGCACTGATATGTTACCATTACTTGGTTATAGTTGCCACAATCAGTTTCACTTTCAGATTATTCAGTCAAAAAAAAATAAAACACTTTTGCTAGCTTCCAAGGTTTTTATTAAGCATCATGCTAAATATATGGAAACTATTACAATCTATAGGATGCCAAAGACATTTTTAGCTGCATGACATGGAGCAAGCCAAATGACTTTGAAAAACTCAATTTCTTCATTATAATGAAAAGATGTGAACTATCTGGGTTTATATTATGAGATTTTTAGTTGTAGCAAACCAATAAATCACTGATGTTGCTATACAAGATATAGTGCATAATTTTCAATTTATGTGAATGTAATAAAGTGGCAGGTCAGGTAAATGCACGAAAGCTAAGGTTTTTAGAGGGCAAGAAGGATGAGCAAGTTGCAGAGGTCTTGTAGTGAACCAAAATTCCTCTGTAAGACAGACAAGTGTGTAAACCTAGAAGATGTACAATGAGTTAAACAATGTAAACTACACATTTAGTTTGATAATGGTATACCAGTTATTAATAAATTGCCACTCTGGTAGAGGATGGTAATTGTAAGGAAACATAAACATGGAAAGGCAAGATATGAGAGGGCTTAATACTCTCCGTTCGATTTTTTTTGTGTGTGTGAACTAGAACTATTCTAAAAATAAAGTCTTTAAACACGTAGACGTGGGCCTGGGAATGTAGCTTAATGGTTCCATGCCTGCTTCACAAATAGAAGGTCCTGAGTTCAGACCCTGATACCAGGTAAAAAAAAGTGAACATTTTTATTGAAAGATACTTTAAAAGATCTGGAATCAATAAATAAAACAAAATCTTCACTAACAATTTGTTATATATGATACATTTTGCTTGAATAAAATAAGTATAGCAATATCTCACAGTTGTATTGTGTTACACTGCCTTCCAAAGTCGATTCCATTTCAGTTAACAAAATCTGCAGTAGCATTGTCATAAAAACTATTTATTCCCGTGTTTAACCTGTAAATATTCTAGAAGAATAAAAAATTGATATGGATGTGGGATAATTACAGTATTGCTTAAATCAAGGTTAATGATTTGTATTAAAACATTTTATTTTTCTAGTTATTACAAAGACAATTAATCATAAAACTGCAGCATATAGCAGCTTGTATTAAAATACACAAGTGGATCACTGTCCTAAGTATCACTCTCCCAATTAATCTCCAAACACTTCATCATTTATAAACACTCAAGAACTTACAATTTAGATATTAACACTAATTGAATCTATCAATTTGTTCTGAGTTTTAACACATAATCTAGGTACATTATATATTTTTTAAAAGTAAATTTAAAAACACATTTTGAGCTTGGTAAAGGAAGTGACAACAAAATGAATTTGCAAGTTAAAGTGAATTCCCTCAAATTTAAGTAATTAGTATCTATGCCTAGAAATACTGGGGATAATAAACTGACTCCACATAAAAACATCACTATGGAAAAATTAGACATTTTTTGAGAAAAAAGGACTTGTTTTAATTATATTAAATAGTAAAAGTCACTTAAAAATGAAAACTTAGCATTATAACTTTATGTCCTCAACAAAAATCAGAGCAGTGTTATATAGTATTACAAACTGACAATACTGAATATAACCATAATATGTATATAAAATGTATTTCATAATAAAATTAATTTTTTTAAAGTAAAGTTTCTTCCAACTTAAAAAAAAATCAAAGGAGTTACCTTAGATTTCAGAACCTAGTAGCTTCTCAGGAAAAGTGTTTAATAATGGAAAAATGAAAATAACTGACACTAATAATAAAATAAATTAAACGATTAAATAGAAAGTCAAATCTTTGTTAGATTTCAAAAACACTAATTCTCTTTTTGAGCTACACTAGACCAAACATACATATATCTTGTCCTTGACAGGCTATTCCTCATACAATCCACCTCGAGTCTCCACAGTTAGAAAGCCTAAGTAGAAAAGGTCAAGAATTGTGTGTGTGGGGGGGTCCGGGGATTTAACTCAGTGGTTCTGGTGCCTGTCTTGCAAGCTCAAGGACCCGGGTTTGATCCCCAGTTAACCACATACAATACTGGGTGTGGAGACTCATGCTCAGCAGCAATCAGTACCACATACCACAGTGCTGGGCGTGGTGGCTCACTCCTGAAATCCCAGCACTGGGGAGGCAGAGGCAGGAGGATTGCTATGATGTGAGTTTGAGGCTGAACTCAGTGCCAGCCTGAACTACAAAGCAAAAAAAGAATGTGTGAAATTTTCAAAGACCATTTAATTTAATATAGAAGTTAATGTATAAAAGTCAGTAGCTAAAAATAATCCTTGCAGTTTTGTCTGACTTGTGAATGAATTCCCTCAATGTGTATTGGGATATGGTAACAAACATCGAGTCTCTGAAATGCCTTTGTGCTTCTTGCACTGACTGAAGTGCTCCTGGTCAGAGTCCACTTTGCCAGTCCAGAATGTTCAATAACAATGTAAAGGACCACAGTGATCTTATGTGAGATGGTAAGAGAGTCATGCTCACGGACCATAGATTAAATTATCTGTGTCGCCGAAAGCATAGCTTAAAGTAATTTGAAACACTAAGAGAAAGATACAAACAATTGTCAGTGTTAATAATAGCTCTGCACAGAGATAATATGCTTTCAGGTGACTTAAGTAAAAAATAAAGCAGTTATTTATTTTGGAATTTTCTTTTAAATTTTTCCATTGTATGACAAGCCACATATTGTTACAGTCTCTTTAAAACTGGACCCTTCCTTGCAAAATTCACAATAAGAGTGATATGTTTAAGTAGGGATTGGATTAAAGAATAGTGCTGTACAAAATTAATTGAGTGCTTACCATCACAAGAAATGGTTCAATTTTCTTCTCAGCATTTATTAACTTATTCCATCCTTGCAGTTATCTAAAAAAATCTAGTTTTGTCTTGTGTGCTGTTTTCCTTTATCCATTGTTAACTCCAATACTGTATCAAACAGCAACTGATAGATACTTGAAATAAACATATGTAACAGTGATTAAAAATGCTTTAAAATTGTTTTTTTTTATGATTGGTGCAAAAGTATGTATGACTTGATAAACATTTAAAAATGACTTTATTTGGAGATTATAAGGTAATAAATATTCTTTAGTCTTATAGGTTTAAAATTCTTCATAATGCTTATTAAATGTTTATATTTCCACTAATATTCTCTATTTTGAGTACAGTGTTTGAATTCTGTGCAGCTGTTTTGCATTTGATATGAAGTCAATGCCAGCACATACAGATTTACAGAATTGAATAGACACTGGCATATCTTCATAACTAGTACTTAATATGTGATTTTTGGAGTATTTTAAAATAATTTAGACAGAGAATTCTGGAGGAACTGATTTTTCAAACTGAAAGATTTTAATATTGATTATTATCACTTTGACACTTTTACATTTCCGTTTTCTAAAACATAACTGGAGAAACCCATGTCTTTCGTTTAGAAAACTGCATCAGATGAGAATCCAGTAAGACATCACTAGTTGTTAACTTGCTGGTTAGTACCAATTACTAAGCGCTTGCTTTGAGTCAAATCAATACCTGTTTAAGAAGTGATGTTTTAGAGAAACTTCAATGTGATGCACTTCTGAAAAATAAATGGGAAGTGTCTTAAGTGAGGGGAGATCATCAAGATGTAACAATCAGACAAAGCAGAAAATATAACTAGAAAGGAGGATAACAGTGTAAAAAGTAAGGTGATTAAATGGTTCTCTCACCGTGTTTACAAACACCCAGATCCTCAAGAGCATTTCCTGTGTGATTTCCTAATCAGACAGTGAAAGACACAATGAGAGTTTTCTTATTTAATGCTCAAAATTCTGCATTTCCCTGGCAACTGATTTACTACCTTTCCTTGTGTTTTAATACTAAATTGTAACTGGTAATTGGAGAATGAATAAAATTCCAATGTATAAATTAATGTATCTCTTGGTGAATTAGTAACATAATGCTTCTAAATATATAAAAAAGAATCTTCCTTTCCTTTACAGAAATACCTATTTTTTCCATGTAAAAGCAGACTAAGATTTACAATGAAATGAGAGATAAATTTTATTGATTTTTTATTTACAGATTTCTGAAGACTGATTTTTTGTAAAGTCATAAACAGTTTTTGACAGGGTAAAGGATTGTAGGGAGGACAGGGAAAGGGGAAAATGAGAATCAAGATGAGTCATGTACAGGTAGAAGTTCTCAATGTTAAATTAAATCATATTGTATGTATAAAATGTACCAATTAAATCAACTAAAATAATTAGGAGAGAAGCATACAATTATAATGATGAAACTTTGTACATGGAATAGGATAAATACATTGTCTTTATTTTACAGAATCAGTATTTCCATATATATTCTAGATCTTTTTGTATTGAACAAAGAATTAGATGAGAGAAGCCACAAAGAGTGGCACACGTTTATTTCAGATGTGTGGGGAGAAGGGGTATGGGGAGCACAAAAGAAAAGACAGAAATGAAAATGAAAGTGGAGACACGGGAGGAGAGTGGTTTAGCTCAGCAGCACAGCACCTGCTTGGCAAACGTGAGGTCCTGAGTTTGCAACAGGATGGGCTATGGTGAAGAGTCTTGTCAGCCGACTTGTCAGGGCTTCTGATCACTTTTATGCCACCCACATCTCACCGAAGCCCACAAAATGTTCTACACAGGGTCTTGATCCTCAGCTCTGAGATCTTGAAACTGACAGGTCTCATTCATTTCTCCAGGGAATTGTACCACATTTTACCTCCTGTGTCAATGTCACTATCATCTTCTATCTTAGAAAACTTTTTCCTGGGCAGGGGATTTAGCTCAGTGGTTCAGATGTCTGTCTTGGAAGCTCAAGGACCTAAGTTCGATCCCCAGTAACCACACACCATACTAGGCATGGAGACTCACCCCAGCAGCAACCAGTAACACATACCACAGTGCCAGGCGTGGTGGCTCAAGCCTGTAATCCCAGCACTCGGGGGCAGAGGCAGGAGGATTGCTGTGATGTGAGTTTGAGGCTGAGCTCAGGGCCAGCCTGAACCACAAAGCGAGACCCTGCCTCAAAAAAACCTAAAAAAAAAGAAAACTTCTTCCTGGCTTTGTGTTGAGAAAAATATTTCTTAGAAAAACATTGAAAACTGTAGCAATAAAAGAAAATTGTTATGAATTACACAAAATGTAAAAAATCCCCATTGAAAAGTACTTCTGAAAGTAAGTTAGAAAGACATTAACTAGGAAGAAATATTTTGTACAATATAAATGATATAGAATTACATTCATTCTGTCCATAGAATTCATTAAATCAGTAACAAACTAAATAACTTACTAAAATTGAGTAGATGTCTGACATGGATACATCATAAAAGATGATAGACAAATGACTGATGGACATTCGAGAAAGTGTTCAACATATTGATGATTGTGATGCACAAGGTAACACTACAATGAGTTATCACTGTTTAGACATAGTATAAATCTGAGAAAGAGAACTCTGAAGGATCAAATACTGGTAAGTGTTCAAAGCAATGGGTGAAATCACTTTGTAAATCATTTTCAGCCTCTTTTGATAGTATATACATCTTCTAAATACCCCAGGATGAGCTCAGTTACACCACCTATATGGAAGAAATGAAAAGTTTATTCACTTGTGTACAAATGTTTTAGTACCTTAATACATAATATCTGCAATCCATAAAAATGTTCAATGTACCTCAATCAACTGAATGAATAAACAATTTGAAATATTATTTTAATAGAATATTAATCAACACTAAGTGAAATAAAATCCTGATACACAAAAGCCATGGATAAACATCAAAATTTGCTGAAAGAAAAGAGTCAGACACAATAGAAAGCATATTTTTAAAAATTTCATTGTTGATTGTTCTGAAAAAGAAAACTTTATCTGATTTTGTAATTCTGATATAAGAAATGTATAATGTGTAATAATACAATCTATGTAGGGCAAAGAGATTGGAAATTGATTTGGGGTAGACAAGAGACTACTAAAGAATTGTAATTAATATGTACCTTGACAGGGAATAGATTACACAAATATATACAGCACTTAAGATCTGTAAAGCACATAATTTCCATCACTATTCAAAGTTAAAAGGCAAATGGGCCGGGGATACGGCCCAGTGGTTCCAGCTCCTGTCTTGCAAGAGCAAGGACCCAGGTTCGATCCCCAGTAACCACAAAACAATACTGGGTGTGGAGACTCACCCCAGCAGCAATCAGTAACACATACCACAGTGCCAGGTGTTGTGGGTCACGCCTGTAATCCCAGCACTCAGGAGGCAGAGGCAGGAGGATTGCTGTGATGTGAGTTTGAGGCTGAGCTCAGGGCCAGCCTGAACCACAAAGCGAGACCCTGTCTCAAAAAACAAAACAAAACAAAACCCACAAAAAACCAAAAAACAAAACAAAAACAACAACAACAAGGTTAAAAGGCAAAAATATAAATAAAAGTTCTTAATCTTTCATTGTGAATAGTAAGTGACCATTTACTTTTTCTCTTTATTATTTTTCTATTAACTTTATATAAGACATATGTTATACATATATATGACTAATATAAAACAGTTTGTTCATCCTGCCTTAAATATGGACCATTTTAATATTAAACTTTGGAATTTTACTAGGAATATTAATAATCTTTAAAATTTAAAGTCCCAAAAAGTACATATCCCATAGTTTTGTCTTCTGTTTTGCTTGCTACTCTCTTAAAATAAGCCAGAAGGCTAACACAGTCTAAATTGTATATGTACATGATATAGAAGTCTGGTTAGAAGTGTTTTATGCCTTTTTCTTTTTGTATTGAAATGTAAATCTGCAAAAAAGTTATCTAAGTTTTTAACAATTTAACAAATAGTGAATTTAAAAGACAAGTAAAATTAGAGAACATTTTATAAAATGTTTCTCTTAAGGTTAATTCATTTTCTTCTTCAAAATGAAGTAAATTTTACTTTAAAATGTAATATTATTTTTCAGTGAGATTGTTTCATTGTGCTTTACCTGTGGATTTAAATTTGTAAGAATAGAACCTAGATATTCATTAAAAGAGCGTCATGCTTTTAGACCATATGCAGTTATCTATTACTTATTCTGTGAGAGAGAATATCCAAGCTGCAGAAAGTGTGATGTTTTAAAGAAAAAACATCAATGTGATTTGTGAAATCCTTTTGTAGATAAATATGTAACATAACAAGAATTATTTCCAGTAATCCTAAAACATCTGAAATTCAGTGTTTATTTTGGAACAAACTCATTATGTACATGAAGAAAAATTTTATGATAAATTCAACCTAAATTTGAATAACAGTTTGTGAAACTTTACTAATAACGAATATGCTAATGAATACTTATGTTTTATTGATGTTCTAGAAAATATGACATCCGAAGTTCAAATTTTGAAGGGGGTAGAAATGTATCCTCCATCTTAGACACTTTGCATCCTTTTACTAACTCCAGGGAAGTGTTTTCCATTCAGTGTGTGGTGCTGTGTAGTTTGAAAGGAAGTTGCTTCAGCACTTTGGCAAATTTTGCAATTCAAATCTTCATCTTTAATTTCAGAAAATTTCTTGACATACATCATCTGTGCATTATCTTAAGGTGTCACAGGCTAAACTGAATTTCAAAAATTTCCAAAGAATTTCATTCTCCTTTAAATCATTCAACATAAACATATAAAGAGAAAACAAATTATATATATATATATATATATATAATCAATATAATGTGGATATAATTATATATAATTAAATATATACCAGCTACAAAATATTTTTGTCTAACATTTCACTCTTTTGTACTGTGCAGTTGCTCCTCAGTACTGCTATGGATCCTTGAAGAGGCAACTTCTTTGAGCATGACATACATGTATATCTTTATACACTTTCAGTGTCCTGTAAGACAGATGTTCTGTAAGACACCATCCAGACTACTAAGCAAATACTAGTCACATGTACACAGATTCTTCATTTGGGAGTTTATCTAACCTCAAATACTACTCCAGGAATCTGATGTTTTTCAGCTCTCAGTAACCTCCAGGTTCTTGTTTTCCAGTCGTATTTTCTATGATATTGGCCTCAGAAGCTGACTACGCATATAAGACATTTCTGGACTTTCAGGTGATCTATTGTGGATCATTCATCCATGAAATTGTGCAGCCTTTTTGAAATCAGCTTATATATTTAGATTATGCTGCTATTCGGGGAATGTGGATTCTGTGTATCATCTGTGCACATTCATGCTGACAGAGCATACCAAACAACATTATCTGGTGAGTGAATTTCAATACAGGACTTCTCAATATTCTTTTCAGTATCCCTCTCAGAGTAAGAGGCATGCTTGACTGGATTCTAGAAATCATAACAGTTATCGCTTTAATTTGAAGCAGAAAAATGACATACCTTTGTGTTTCCTAACAAGTAGTAGATTTTCTATAAAGAATTAAAAGTTTTAGAGTATCTGAAGAATTTTTTTTGTAGTGACAAAAACTGTTTCATCTTTAGTAATTGTGGATTGACAGCTTGTGATAGTGCACAACAGTAACAATCATTTCAACATAAACTGAACTGCGTCTCCTCTTTCCAAAGCTTGAGCATAAACAGAGTAGAGTCCTTACTATGAGGAATCTATTGATGATTTTTAGAAGTTTTGATCTTAGCTGAAATTAATAATGCACTATACAGTGTCATAAAACACTAGAACTAGTGCTAAAATACTACTTTCATTTATTATTCTAAAGAGACCTTTGTTGTATAACTCTATGAGTTGATCATATTTCATGTTCAAAAGTCAAAAAATGAAAAAATGGCTGTAAATAATTTCATATTAAATTTAAATGTATAGTTACGATGTAAGAATGTGCCAATACAAGATAACATAGTGCTAATTTTGCTTAAATGATTGAGAACAAAGTTAAAACATTGACATGAATATACTATTTGAAGTTATTCTATTATTCATGAATCACTGTCTCCTTTTTTTACATTTTTGTTGTTTACTATTTCTCTCTTGCATAATATTCACTTAAATATTTAATTTTCAGGCCAGAGATTTAGCTCAGTGGTTCTGGCGCCAGTCTTGCAAGTGCAAGGGCCTGGGTTCAGTCCCAGATACCGCATACACTATAGGCTGTGGAGACTCACACCCAGCAGCAATTATTACCACATACCACAGTGCTGGGCATGGTAGCTCACACCTGTAATCCCAGCACTTAGGAGGCAAAGGCAGGAGGATTGCTGTGGTGTGAGTTTGAGGCTGAGCTCAGGGCCAACCTGAACTACAAAGTGAGACCCTGTCTCAAAAAAAAAAAAAAAAAGTCGATTTTCACATACACCAATTTTCAATGCCTTCCCCCTATACCACTTTTTTGCTGTAGAGACTTTTGAGGCATTGGGTATCATTTTAATCTTTTTCACTCTTATTCTTGAGAGGTTTGGACATAGGTATAGTAAATTACTTGTGAAAAGTAATTTAAAATGAATAAAAATGCAAAAGTATCACAAGAAATTTAATTTAAAGATGATTTATTGATTATAACCCAAAATATGATTATATCTAGTCACATTCATGTTACATTCATTAAATACCTCAAAGCATACCACCTATGTATTTGTTTGGTCTTAGTCAAGTTTTTATCATTCTAAAATTATTCTCTTGATGAAATAATAAAGCAGAAAACCTTCTTTTTAAAACACTATTTCAAAATATTTTTCACAGTATGAGGGTTAGAGTTCTGTTACAATTTCTTAAATCAGGAACAATATACAATGTAAATATCCACCATGTCTTTGCAAATGTAAATCACAGATATTTGTAACTGAGAAAAATATAAAGAGAATAAACATGTTTTATCATTTAAAAAAGTCTCAGAAATCTCATGTTCCTAGGTAGGATTTTCTCTGATCTTTTATGTACACAGATAGCTGCTTGATTCATAGTAGTTACAAATTGTGTGTGCAGAGAAAATTACTGTATACTCTTTTCAAGAAACACAAATTGAAGTTTGTCTTGTGAAACTGCTAAATTTCATTTTATTTATTTGTTAGCTAATTTAATACTGAGAATAAATGCAGATAAATTTAGAAAGCAATTAACTCAAGATATTTTATGTATTTTGGTGTATAATGAGGCAAGCTAGTTAGTAACAGGACCAATTCAGTGAGAAAAGCAAGTAAAATAGAGAGAAAATATAAACATTAAAACTGTTAATGAAGAAATAAAAGTTGCATTAAAATAGCAGAAATGTTGACAGGATCTTATTTCATGATAGGAAGGAAATACAAGAATAGATGTCATAAATCAACTCAGAAAAAAAAATGATATGCAAGACTAATAAAGCCAAATAGTTTGAGACACATTCATTCACATTCAGGATTAAGTTTTTTCTGAATGGATTTGTGGTGAATGAATGAAAATTCATACTTTTTAAAAGCATATTTTAAAATGAAGTACAACTTCAGTCAATCTATTAAAGATTTTATTTTGTCTCAATGTTAGATTCATTAAAGTTTCTAGAATAATCCTTTTTTAGGAAAAATAAACTACTTTCTTCAGTTGGATTGATCTTTCCCTCTTTGCTTTTCAGTTTGTCTTGGAAAGGATACAGTGAAGGACAATATCCAGTCTACTAGAAGAGGCAGACTATTCACCTTCTGACCCTTGGCACTGAATTTAAGCCAGTATTTTACAACTACCTGCACACAATAAACACTTATGGAATAAAAACAATAATAATAATTAACATAGCTTGCAAGTAATAGAAAGAGAAGGGAAATAAGACTGAGGATCTCAACCTTTCCCAATAGCTCTTCACTGAAGATATTAGCATATGTTTATGATCATTGTATGGATAAGGCCTAAAGTACAGTATTTATAGGGTTCCCTAAAAATAGTCACACTCCAGGGGAAAAATATGAATATGATTTTTTTTTCCATACATGGTGTTATGCTCATGTAGGGAACCTTAAGGGATGGCATATATCATAAAAAAGCCCCTATGTTGTTGGCCAGGGGAGGAAATTTGAACCTGCATGTAGAGAATTCTCAATGGGGCTAATATCAGACAAGAAGAAGTTCATTGTACTAATACCTACCTGGAAGTTGATGGCCAACACTTTGAGTACCTCCTCTAATTGTAGATACCAAAGGCAACTTGTATCAATCTCATAATGGCTCAATACCTATAGTATAAAAATGTTCATATATATTTTTCTTTCACTGAAGTATATGTACTTTTTTGGCAGACTCTTTATTCCTCAAAGAGATTTTTCATATTTCAGGAAAAATTTTTGCCTTTAAAAATGAATCATGCATCTGTCTGGTTAAGAACAATGCTGCTAAAATTACCTTGATAAATTAAGCAATATGAAATTGAATGATATCTTCAATAAGCACCTTATGTGTAGACAGAGATTAACAGGAAAGTCATTATCAGAGAGATTACTTGGAGAATGGATTTTCCATGATTAGAAATCCAAACATAGCACCTATATGTCTCTTCATGTATTGAAAAAATTAAATTTATTTTAGTTCTTTTCAAATAAAGAATATTAAAATTCCATTTGCTATAATTTATCCTATTGAGATACATCTTCAAAGATGTATTGCTCTATTTCTTAAATTGTAATTTTAAAAATTGCCAGTTGGGTCAATTAATTATTTCACTTGACATAATTGCCAGTATCTCATAATTTCTATAATGGTGAATGAACAAGGGGTGGAGATAAATTCAAGAGTTTGTGCTCTTGTAAATTACTTGCTAAAATAAATTAGCAATAGAATTTAAATGATTTTTAAAAATATAAGCCTCCAAATGAGATTAACATCATTTAGAAAATAAAATGGCTAATTTTTGTACAATTCTAGTTATTAGAAAAGACTATGTGAGAAAACCCTCACACATAATATTACATATATTATAAGTGATTTTTATGTCATTTGTTTTATTCAAAGCCATCTTAGTTCAAGTTTAAAGAGTGGAAAGTATCATGGAAGTTTCTGTATTAGTAGTATTTGTAATAATTAGGTCACACAGATCTCCACTGAATGTTCACATTCAAATTTCCTTAAATAATTCATTGATTATATTGGAAAAAATTTGCAATGAAGGAATGATACTATACTGATGTCCTGAAGGATACAATCTTTCCATTGTTTCTTTGACATATTATTGTACTCTCTAGTATCAAGGTGATTATGTCTTTTACTTTCATTGTCTCTATCACATTTTAAAAGTCAGGATATGTTTCTGAGTGTTGGCCAGCACACCTTTAATTACATCTGCTTATTTCAAACTGGTCACTAAACTAATTTTGGTTTCAGGAATATACCACTTACCAACATGTGAAGGCAAGAATTGCCCCAGAAACAAGGAGATAACTCACTTAGCAAGGAGATAACTCACAAAAAGAATTTTTGATTGAAACTTTTTTTTTTTTTTTTGGTATTAGTAATGTAGCTCAGTGGTACAGAGCCTGAAAAGCTTGAGCAGTTTCTGTGTTCAAACCTTCATAGTAAAAGCACAACAATTGAGTTTATCTTAGACAAATTCAGAGAAAGACTGGGCATCAAATGAAAAAGCAACAAGATTTCTTGAAATATTTGCTTTGTTAACAGACATCAAATAGTAAGACAATATAAAACAATGAATTACAGCTCAACATAGATTCAAAAGACACAAAACTCAATTTTCAAAACTGTGAAGTCAAATAGTGTAAACTTCCAGGGGCTATTTCTTTCTCTTTATTTTAATGGTATAAGTTATCAAACCCAAGACCTCCTATATTCTAAGTAATTTCTCTACCAACTGAGGTATAAAAAGGTCCCTACCAGGAATCCTTCTAAATATGATGAAATCAGATAATTTATAACACACACACACACACACACACGCACGCACGCACGCACGCACGAACACACACTTTGGCCTTTCTGGAATATCAGTCAAATAATGGAATACAGAGTTCTGAAATTAAGAATTACAGCAAAATACTTACAAATTTTGGTTCACTGTATTCACTTTCTGACATGAGTGAAAACCATATGAAATTTTGAAGTGAATAACGAATACAAACAGGAATACTCACAAAAATGACTATAGTATTATTCTTCACAGTTGTTTGAGTTATGCATGACCTTGCAGAACTGTGATTAGATTTTATAACTTAATATACACAGCATGCATAATGGATCATTCGAAGCTTTTTGGCTTGACCAGCTAAGATTTGAAATTGAATACATAATGAATGTGTTATGAACTCATCTTTAGTTTTTGTATGCCCTTTCCGTCAATACTTATAGCAGTAGGTACTGCGTTTTCTAAATTATTTCAAGGATTATGCACATCCTCTTGTCACAAGCTAATTTTTGTAAGATCTTTGAACACAATAGCATAATGTTATCCTTTTTTATAATATAAACAAGTGAAATTGCTGTTATATTGAAATTTAATAACACGCTTCACTGAATATAATGTGCTCACTCGTTTTCTGTTTTATTTAATCTTCAAGAGATACAGACACCTAAAATTTAATATACTTATATCAATGTATCTAAAATATGAAGTATTAATATTGTGGCAAGAAAGTGTTATTTATTTTAAAACTTGCATGGTCTACTGTGATACCCACATGGTCCAATGCTTTGAAAGATATTTTGTACTTAGTGTATTTACTGTGCATATGGTAACAAGGTCTGGATATAATTTTGTTATCATATAAATGTTACTGTCACTGAGTGTCTATTTTTTTCATTTGTACATGCAAACTTAATTTGAAGAAAGCTTTAGAGCAGGCCTATGAATATTACATGTGTATATTAGAAGTAAAATCTGTAGTTGCTGTATACATTATTGAAGACTATCTTAGTAAGAGGTTGCACACTGAATAATTTTTTCTCTTCAAATTTTCCTCATTTTCATGTTAATGTCTCTGGAAATGTCACTTCAGTACTTTTGCTGTTACAAACTTTTCAACAACTATCTATAAATAATGCATCAGTGACAATATTGTTCTAATAACTTATTTAACTCACAGCTCTAGGCATATTTAAATAAGGGTCTTCTTTTAAGTTTGCAGCATTCAGTGCTTCTTGTTTAGGCAATATGAATAAAAACAGAATTCTAAACCAAAGTAGTTTGTATCCTGTGGCTATAGTTTGGGAATTGTAACCTGCAATAAATAAATGGTACCAAGTAAATTACCTAGAATATCTGAATGCATGTAGGGTGTGTTGGGTCCATCTTTCGTTTAATTTACTCTGGAGTTTAATTGCTACCTAAGGAGTTTGTGCTCCTATTCTCTAATCCCTATTTTTCATGCAGAGGAGGTAATGGGGTTATAATCTCATAATAAAGGCAGATAGTTTTAATTTCTCTGATGACTCTTTATTATGATAATCTTGTTAAGATTATTGTGCTTCATTTGTCACTACACCCAAACATCCGCCTCGTGGAGGCAGCCTGTGCTACTGAGTTACTAAATAATTAAAAAGCAGAACACTCTTCTTGGAAAGTTTTACTGCTGATTTAGGACCAAAGTTAGATGTAGCTCTCTATAAATCTGTTAAGAAAACCAGGTTGGACTTATCATATGTTTAATATAAGCCAAGAAAAGAAAAATCAAGCTTCATTGTACCAGCATTTAATTTCATATTTAAAAAGAGTTGTCATGTCTAGGTTGGTCATTAGTATATTTTTCTCCTTAGCAAACCAATATTGTGATTGACTATAAACTAACTTGTCAAACAGAAATAATATTAGAAATTTTGAAAAACAGGTGATACTAAGAAATAGCATGTATATGTGGTGTATTTCTGAAAAGTACATAAATTATCTACATAAGTTAGAATTGATGCTATTAGCTATGAGACTGTTCTTGTCCAGGAGTATTTGTCTTTGATTGTCTTAGAGCTTCCCAGGTCTTTGAAAAAGACTGACTTTGATATGCAGTCAAAAGCCAAAACATACATGAGATAGAAGCATGCCTTCATCAACCATGTGTAGGTTGGGCATTTAAGCTATGTTTCTTCTCAGTTTAGCATTTTTCTATTTATTTTAACTTTCTTACAAAGGAAAAAGCTGAGTATGATTTTTACAAAGCCTGCCGCATGGTTGTAGTAGGGTATGTGATAGAAAATGTAAGAAATTCAGAATGTAACATAAGTAGGTTGTTAAAATTATACGTGGTGCTTTGGGACTGTTTTCAGTGGCATGCAAAACTGTAAAGCAGAGTTACCTTGAAATATGCATTAATTTGTGCAGTATTTTTTTTTTCATTTCTCTGGTATGTCTCATACAAACTTAACTATAATCTACTCCTCTTCACTAGCCAACATCAAAATTTTGCCATTATTCTAACTTACTTCAAGTACCATCATCATATTCATCACAGAATTTGGTAGAAATTAATATTTATTATTTGGTTTACAAAATCCTAATAACTTTCCAACAAAATTTTTTCCAGGTGGTACTGAATTTTGGTTAAATCTGACTTTATTTGAACTATTTTGAACAAGAATCTAAAAAACAAAAATTTCTGAATGTGTCAAATTATATGCAAATATCAAAAATAGTATTAACTATTTCATAACATAAAATACATATTTCAATATTTCATTAAAATAATAACATAATGTAACAAATTTTGCTTAAAATGAACTAATTATAATTTTACTATACTTCTAAAGTTAAAAAACAAATATTTCTAAGAACCAGTACATTTCCTAGCCCATAAAAAAGGTAATTATCATCTGAGACTCAAAGGCAATACCTATGATACAGTTGTGAGTGGAATAAGAAAATGAAAACAATTTCCAAATAATGTGAAATTAAGCATAAGTACTTATGACCATCAAAGTAATACATAAAATGTGTGAAATAGTCACAGAAAAACAATATACATGTAGGCAAATTTGATTAACATTTATATTGGGAAGGACAGAGTAGCTAAAGGCAGAAAATAAACATGTCATCTAAAAAAGATAATGAAGTTTTTTTCCAATAAGAATGGAAAACACTGGTTATTTAGTAAGCCTGCTGTGAGAAGCAACTTCTGTCTTTTAGACCTGAAAGTTAAAACTTTTGTCACACCTTATAAGCAAGACTGAAAATTACATCTAAATGTTTTGTCAAGAATCATACTCTTTAAGCATCATTAGGTTTATTATCTCCCACAAAAAAGAATAAGCAACAATTTTCTTATTCTTCTAATAACATATGTGACTTTGTTTTTAAAATCATGTAGTATATATTTTACTATGTAATCAATTTTATCAATATTTGCATCAAAAGTGTAAAAGAGAATGGAAAGTAAAAAGTACTCAAATGCTTGTATATGTGAACACACTTAACCCTACAGAGTCAAGATACATGTAGTATGCAGAAATAATGAAATACACTCTGAAAATAAGATATATCAGAATTCAATCAATAATGAACAGACCTAGTGAGAAGATTATAGGTAAGCACATAGGTTCCTGTTTGAAATGTTTCATTTATCTGTTTGGGCTTGTATGGACTTTAATAAACAGCATCCCTCCTCAAAACTTATGATCACAGTAAACTCATTGCTTCTTTAAGATTTCTCATGAGAGATTATAACAAAAAAGAAAGGAAACAAATTTTATGTATATAGGGGGGTGGTAGGGTGGGTAGGCCTATTGGGAAAAATGAGAATTAAATTGTGTCTTATACTGGTACAAATTCCCATTATGGTGTGCAATCATGATGCGTATATGTAATGTACCAATAAAGATATCAATAAATTAAAAAAAATTTTCATGAGAGAACATGAAACAGTCATTTTTTTTGCTCTAAATCATTCCATTTCACATAATGTACTAAAGACTTATATGTTTTATTGAAATATAACGATTCCTTGGGCTGGAGATTTAGCTCAGTGGTTCCAGCACATGCCTTACAAGTGCAGGGGCGAGAGTTTGATCCTGAGTAATCACATAGAACAATGCTGGGCATGGAGACTCACATTCACCAGCAATCAGTATTACATACCACAGTGTGGGGAGTGGAAACTCACACCTGTAATCCCAGAACTCAGGAGGCAGAGGCAGGAGAATTGCTGTTAGTTTAAGGCTGAGCTCAGGGCTAGCCTGAACTACAAAAGTTAAACCATTCCTTAAGAAAAGAAAAGAAAAGAAAAGACTTCCTATATATTTTGAAGCTTAAATTGTATTAGTTTGATAGAAGCAATTTTAGCATGCATAGGTGACATTTCATTGTGGCTTTAGTTTGCATATGTCTGTTGATTAATGATGTTGAACTTTGTTTCATACACATGTCAGGTATTTGTATGCACCTTCTGAGAAATATGTATTCAAACTTTTAGCTATTTTTAATTTTTTCAGATAACTGAGCTTTTGGAATTTATTATATATTTCATGTACACATTTCTCAGCAAGTATATGATTTCCAAATTTATTCCTCCCATTCTATAGGTTGTCTCTTACTTCTGTCAATTATTTTTTTAATTCCATGTGTAGATCTTTTTAATGAAATGTAGCATCATTTGCCCTTTATGCTTTAATTGATTTTGCTTTTGATATAAAATGCAGTAGAATCATTGTCCATAATAGTGTCATGAACTATTTCCCCTTTATTATCTTTTATGAGTTTTATAGTTTTCACTATTGCATTTTAATAATTAACAAATTTTAGTTATTGACTCTACTCCTGTACAATTATGATTAAAAGATATATGATATATTTCAATATCCTCTAACTTGAGAAGACTCGATTTGTGACTTTATATTTGACTTATCTTGAAATTGTTCTTTGTACAAGAGAATAATTGTTATATTGTTGTTGTTAGACTATTTTCTAAATATCTCCCAAGCCTATTTAATGCAAAGCCTATTTAATACAAAGTGTAGAAAAATAATAACAGATTTTTAGTTAATTTTTCTGTCTTGATGACCTATTCATTGCTAAAAGTGAGTCATGAAAATGCCTTCCTATTAGTTTCTTATAGTCTATGACTCCTTTAAAGTTTGTTAATATTTGGTTCTTATGTTTAGGTGCTGAGAGTTTAAATGCATAATTATTTACAAGTTTATATCTTCTTTTTTATTAAAAATCTTTATTGGTACATTATATATACACATCATGATTGCATTCAACAATGAGAATTTGTACCAGTATATGACACAACTTAATTCTCATTTTTTCCTACAGCCCTACCCACCCTACCACCCCCACTCCCTATGTACATAACATTTGTTTACTTTCTTTTTGTTATAATCTCATTATTTGTCCCCCTTCACTCCATTACGCTTTAAGTGATTTCTATTTCAAAATATATAACATACATTCTAGAACTCATTTACATCTTTATTTTCTCATACCAGAGAAAAGATATGATATTTACACATTTGTGACCTATTTATTTCACTTATGAGGATGTCCTCAAGGTACATCCATTTAAGTATAAATGATCCAAATTCATCTTTTTTTATGGCAGAGTAATGCTCCATTGTGTAGAAGAACCACAACTTTTTTATCCAGTCTCCAGTTGATGGACTGTTGGGTTGTTTCCAAGATTTAGCAATTACAAGCTGAACTGCTATAAACATAGGTGCACATATGTCATTGTGATATGAATCTTTTAATTCTTGTGTGTATATACCTAGCATAGTGATTGCTGAGTCAAATGGGACCTCCAATCCTAGCTATTTGAGGAATTTCCAAACTGTTCTCCCCAGGAGTTGTAACAAGTCTACAGTCCCACCAACAGTGGGAAGGGTTCCTTCTTCTCCACAGCCTTTCCAATATTTGTTGCTGGCTAATTCTGAAATGGCAGCCATTCTTTGTGAATTGAGATGAAATCTTAATGTTGTTTTCATTTGCATCTCTCCAATGACTAGTGATATTGAACATTTCTTCATATGCTTCTTAGCTGTTTTTATTTCTTCCTCTGAAAAATGTCTGTTCATTTCAGAGGCCCATTTTTGAATTGGGTCTTTAAATTTGGGTGGATTGATTTTTTTGAGCCCTTTATATATTCTAGATAGTAACCCTTTGTCTGAAAAATGGCTGGAAAATATTATTTCCCATATTGTTGGTTGTCTTTTCGCTTTGCTGGTGGTTTCTTTTGCTGTGCAGAAACCTCTCAATAGAATGAGATCCCATTTATTGATTTCTTCTACCAGTTCTTGTGATATGGGGGATTTGTTCATTAAATTTTTCCCAATACCAATGTGTTCAAGAGTTTTACCCAACCTGTTCTGTAGCAGGTTTAGTGTGTCTTTTTTTAGTATTTATGTCCCTAATCCACTTTGATTTTATTTTAGTACACGGTGAAAGAGCTAGGTCTAGCTTTAGTCTTTGGCTAAAGTCCAGTTTTTCCAGCACCATTTGTTAAAGAGGTTCTCCTTCCTCTACTGAGGGTGTTTGGCTCCTTTGTTAAAAATGAGATAGCTTAGTATGTCTGGAGTTGTTTCTGGATCTTCTAATCTACTCCACTGATCTTCAGGTCTGTTGTTTTGTCAGTACCTTGTGGTTTTTATCACAGTGGCTTTCACTAACCAATGGGTCACAGAAGAAATTAATGATGAAATTAAATAGTTTCTACAATTGAATGATAACCCCAGTACAACATACACGAACCTATGGGATACAATGAAAGCAGTTCTATGAGAGAAATTCATAGCAGTGAATGCCTACATCAAGAAAACAGAGCAAGCTCAAATGCAAGCAGCATTCATCTAATGTTGAACCTTAAGCTACTAGAAAAAGAGGAACAAAGAGAACAAAGAGCTCCTACTAGGGAGGAAATCATAAGGATCAGAGCAGAAATTAATGCAATGGAGACTAAGAGAATGATACAGAAAATCAACAAATCAAAGAGTTGGTTTTTTGAAAGGATAAGTAAAATTAACAGACCTTTAGCCAACCTTCTCAAACAAAGAAAAGAAAAGGCTCAAGTCCACGCTATTAGAAATGAAAAGGGAGAAATCACCACTGACCCAGCCAAAATACAGAGAATAATAAACACATGTTTTGAAAATTTATATTCCAATGAAATAGAAAATGTAGAAGAAATGGATAAATTCTTAGATACATACAAACTTCCAAAGTTGAATGAAGAGGATATAAAAATGTTAAACACCCTGATATCAATCTGTGAAATTGAAAATGTAATATATCTTCTTAAGGATGACTTTATCGCTATATGTCTTGTCTTAATACATTTTATTAGTGTATGTTTGAAGTATACTTTATTTACATTCATCTTGAGACAGTAGTGCACGTATATCATACAGATATTTTTAAAAGTCCTTTTTCTTACACACTTGGCAGTAATACAACCTGTAAAGTCGAAGCTTACAAGTTTCTATTTGTGACAAAAAACAATGGGGAATATAGCTTAGAGGCCATGTTGTGCTCCGTTCTGGGAAAAAAAATAAATAAATAAAAATAAAAAAGGCTTGCATTTTGAACAAGACCTGACACCTTGCAGAAGGCTGGATTTAAGGGATACTGAAAAACTGATCTGATTTCAGTTCAGCCAAATATTCAGGCAATGGCTCTGGTCCTGCAGGCTGCTTTTAGCACATTTTAAAGAAAGAATCAAAAGCAAAAGCAGAACCAAAGCATGTGAATATTTTGTAACATCAACAAAAAGCAAGTACTCTTTCACTTAGAACCACGAATAGTGTGGTTGCTGAAGTAATCAGAGGATGGTAGGAACTTTTCTTAACACCATGACAGAGTACTGAATGTCAAGAACTTAAAGAAGAGAGTTTTATTTTGGCTCCCTGTACAGTTCATATCTAGCAGAATCCTGAAACAAAAAAAATCTCTGGTGGAGGAAAGCTGTTTACATTAGAGTCTGCATGAATCAAAGAGATAAGAAAAGAGCTGGCAAGGGGTGTACACCCTCCTGAGTCCCTCTCCAGAGACCTGACACTTACTAGTAGGCTCCTCTTCCCATCCAAACATCCATCCCTGAACATGTCCATGGATTAATCTATTAAGATATGTAGTGGCTTATGACAAGGTCACCTCTACAAAGCTCTGCCTCTAAGTGCATTAAACTTAGGGAAGATTTTCTATGTCCAAACCACAACAACACACACTGGCCCTCAAAAGGCACATGTGCCTCCCCTCACAAAAATGTATCCAGTCTATGCCTAAAATTTCTTAAATACATAACAGTGTCAGGATTGCTGAAAAATTCAAGTCCCAACTCCTTGGAGATTAAAAGGAAACTCAGCCCTGTGGTTTTATAAAAATTGAAAAGAAATTAAAATTTGCCAATGCACAATAGCACCAGGAAAATATTCTCAGTCTAGAAAGGAAGAGTAGAAGAAAAGTAAAGTGTCAGATCAAAGCAAGAACAAAATCTGATACCATAAACTCTTTCCTCTAGTCCCACATTCATAATCTGAGACAAGTTATGAGGTGTGAATTCCTCACAGCTGGGTTGGCATCAAGCTTACAGCACTGCTGGTGCTTTCCCTTAAGATTGGAGGAGGTAACTCACTTTTTCTAGCTTTATTTAGAAGATAGTTCACATCCCTGGCTTACATGGCTTTTTTTCCTCTTCTTTTGCAGTACTTTGGGCTTCATTCTTAGAGCTTCTTCTCCATTCCCTCTCAGGGACACACTTCTTGGCCTCCTAGATGTTTCACTCTCATCAAAGTGCAAGCTCTCTTACACCACCGTGATCTGTGCCCCTTGGCCACCCTGCCTTGGAGTCAGTTTATTATGGAATGACACCTCTCCAAATTGTGAACCAATAACTTTCCTTCCTTTAACTCTGGATGTCAGGCATTTGAGAGAAAAGAAAGACACTAGAGAAACCTAAACAATGGTAATGAAAAAAGACAGATTCGGAGTCAGCCTGATAAGATGAGGATAGAGAGACACTGAGGGGTCCTGCTGAGAACACGGCCAACAGATGATCTCATGGGCACAGAGATGAGATGGTGCAGTCTCAACAAGCAGCAGCACATGGGGCTCCTGTGTGAAATGCTCCTGGTGGAGCAGGAGCAGGAGTACCACACTCGTCACTCCATCCTGGGCCCCAGCAGCAAGTACTTCAGGATGATCTTTGTAGCTGGTGACCTAACCAGCCAGTCCTAGATCTACATGATTGACTTTGTCCAGCCCAAGGCTCTGGCCACCATCCTGGAGTTCACCTACACATCCACACTCACCATCACTGTCTCCAATGTCATGCACATCCTCAGCGCTGCCGGGATGCAGGGTATACAGTACATCATGAACATGTCCTGGAGATCATGGAGCCTGGCAGCAATGGTGGTGAGGAGAATGACACATGATGATAAAGAAATGATGATAAATGATGACAAATGACAATGATGATAAAGATGATGAGGAAGATGAAGAGGAGGAAGAGGATGACAATGCTGATGACATGAAAAACTGCTGACCAAGAAAACTTGCCTGACTCCAAGGACATCAACTTCCACCAGAGTCCCTCCAAGACAGACTACAGTATGGAGAAAATATTCAGATATATCCTAGGACTTCCATGATTCCTTCCAGACCAGCAGCCAGGGTGTAATTTGGAACTTCTCAATCAAGTATTTGCTGAAGGAGAACCTTTATCCCAAAGCCAACATCTCTTATAGAAGACCCTCTGTATTTGATTTTGCCCCAGGTTTCTTCCCATACCTCTGGCCAGGAGACTTCTGTGCCTTTGCCCAGCTATCTGAGTAGCCAATGGACACTGGGCTAATGGACCTGGTCATCAAGAACCGTAAGATCAAGGAGGAAGAAAAGAAGGAGCTTCCTTCATTTCCCCCACTCTTCCTTAGAGACTTCTTCAAGCACATGTTTCCTTACCTACTTTGGGGGCTACTCAGCCTCATTAAAGTGGAGAGCAACTATGATGCCTAACTCAGCTTCCTGAGTGCTGCCTGTCTGAGGAGCTTCTTCCCTCCACGTCCACTGGCAGAGGATAAGCTGAAGTTCCAGGCTTCTCAGCAGTGCCTCAACTACTACAAAGTTATCATGGGGGCTGGGAAGCTATCACGGCACATGAGAATCCACACTGGGGAGAAGCCATACATGTGCAACTTCTACAAAGTCCACTTCAACAGGGAGAAAAGTGTCACCAGGATGGGTGAGTGAGGATGTCGGGGACAGGGCCAGAGCTGGGACATGACAGCCAAAAGACACATGGAAGGCTGAGGGTGGAAAGAGAGTCCCAGGCTGAGCCAAAACTCAAAATAAATTCATTGATACAAGGGATTATAGCTAATACCCAGTGTGCTAACTTTCAAACCTATCTTAGGAGCTAAATTATTTCCTCAGAAGTGGTGTTAAAAGGGAGCCCAAGACCTGAGACAGGTAAAGAGAAGAACTGTTCTTGTGAAATAGAAGTTAGGAGGCCTCAGCACTTTGTCCACATGGCTTCCTTCCCCACTGCCAAGCCATGGAGCCCTGTTGGAGGCTCCCAGTGAAATACAGCCTTTGTTTCACAGACAGAAGTAGCCACTGCCCTTTATGCTAAAAGGGGAAGCATGGATGCCTTTGTCTCCAGCCCATCTCCCAGGGCTAGCTGGCTACTGGTACGTGCACTGAACAGTGAAAGAGCTGGGACTTGGATCTCACTCCATGTGTAAAAGCAGAGTCTGGAGAGATTTCTGAAGGCTCCTTCCATCTCCATTGAGGGATCGAGTTCTTCCTACACTCTCCGCTTTGCCTGTCCATGTTAGGAAGAAACATACCTCTGCTCTGTCCTAAGTTTTGAAAGTTACATATGACAAATTTCACCCTCAGAGACACTATCACATTCAACAGGTGTGTGTAATTATACACATATGGGAAAAAAATCTGACACATAAAGTGTGGAAATGTCAAAGTTTATTGCCAGCTACAGCAGTAATCAATCCCCTTCACATAATAGCTATATATAGATTTCATAGCAGCTACATAAATCCTGGATAATCAACTACTTATATAGTCCTTCTCTACCAGAGCGAAGTGAAGTCTTTCACTCTTGTCCTCCTGAATCTGTGAAACCTTGGTGAGGTCTTGTTCATTTCTGACATGTTCTCATAGCATCTTTGCTGTTGTCCTGTGGTACAGTACATAGCTTCTTTGTACTAGTAAACTTTTGAGCAATAAAGCTGTGCTTTTCTCCAAGTTTTCAAGTATTACTTTTCCAGGAAAACTGAAAACTTTTCAAAATAATGTCTTGCTTGTGACTTTCAGCACAAGCCTGGCTAAACACCCCCAGCACTATCAATGCCACAGTTGAACTTTGGGCTGCTTTGAAATTTCCTTCACTAGATTATTGATCATTCCAATATACTTAATGTCAGTTTTCAAAAAAAGACTTAGGGCATGCTTGAAATTAGATTTTCTGACCAAGGGTTCCTAACTACAAGTTCTGAATCTGGCCTTATAGTTTCAGTATTCATCAGTATCGTAAGCTGGAAATAAAACATTCTAGGACCACTTTGCCTGGCATCTCCAAACTTTCTAAACTTCTCCCCTAAGCCAGTCCCAAGGGCTTCTAAACCTTGAGGTCAGGTCATCCCAACAATGACATCATCTCAATCATTTCTGTCTTCATTGAGACATAATACTTGACAACTGCAAATGTAAGAGACAGATTTTTTCTTTTGGTATACAATATTAGTCCATGTTTATATGAGTCCAAGGCAAAAAGTATCTGATGAAAATATCTAGCAGAAAAAAAGCTCACTCTATTAATGTGGAAAGAGACAGAGAAATAAAAGGTAACAGCATGGGGGCCAGATCTCTTTTCCTGGCCCACAGTTACCCAATTTTTACAAAAGCATAGCTAGTCCTTAAGTGATTCTTGGATTAATTTACTAATGAATATAATGACCTCATAATCCAGTCACTTTCCTTTGTACACATGAGCTCTCCTTTTGCACATGTAATGCTTTTTTATTCTGTATCAAAAAAATAACAAGCACGATTAAAAAGAAACAATGTTTGTACCCAAAAAATAGAAAAGATCTTTGACTGCTTCTCAAGAACTGACAAGATCTCACAAATGTTATACTTAACTATGTAAAAGAGTGAAGTCTTTGGAAAGGCATTCTTTCTTAGGACAAACTCAGAATGCCATGCTTGCTCAGAGCTACATATAGCCTAAGTAAGTGTATCCTCAAGTCAGCCATCCAGACACTCAGAGGCTACAGCAAGCACAACACCAGGGGTCTAGCTATTACTTCACCTGTTTATCAATCTTGTCATTCATGCTGGCTTTTCAGTTATAAAGAATAGAAGAGTTTAGGGTCATTGAGATTTTCATTAATATGAGCAAACAAATAACATGCCCCAAACCATGATATGTGAAGCTATGCAATTCAAGCAAATGTATAGTGGAGACCTCAAGACATGGCAGCAATGTGGACCATCTCCCAGAAAACACTGCCAAACAGTGAGCAGAGCAGTGCAAGAGAGGTGCAGCCTGTGCTTCAACCAGGAAGGCTCTAGAGGAAGAGCTACCTTTATCTTTGGAGCTCACATTTCACCACTACACGCCACAGGTGCTAACTATTAAGTGATAAAAATTACAATTTATCCTATTGGTTGGTTTTGGTCTTAATTTAAGCCAATGCTTTTCTGTTTCTCATTCACTGGTTTTGTAATGAAAAAGTTTACTCTATGATCACGCACGCTGACAGTATGTACCTTTCCTTTTGATTTTACAGGATTGACAGGTAAGAATTTGATTCAATTATCAAAAGAAACTTTAGAATTAGACTATTTCAGACAAGGACAATTCTAATAGATGAGCTAAACACACTTTTCACAGTGAGACCAGCATGATCCTTTTACACACTAGGGATACAAGGTTAGGGCACAGATCTGAAATATCCTTCAAAACTATCATGTGTTGAGTTTGGGCTTATGTAAAATGATTTACTCATTGGGGCTTTACTCATCAATAGTTTAATCCGTTGATGTGTTCATAGGTTAATATATTGTTAGGAGGTGGGCCCAGTTGGAAGAGCTGTGTCACTTGGACATAATCTGAAATGGTGCACTCTCGGTCTTGGATTGTAATTTGTGTGTATTTTCTGCCTGCCATAATTGAAGTTTTTCTTAACCTTTCAGTCATGCTGCTTCTGCCTTAGAGCCAGCCAGCCATGGACTGAACACCAGGGTGAAATTCTGAGCCAAAATAAACCTTTTCTCTTTCAGTTGTGTGTGCCAGATGGTGTTTTCTCAGTGATGGGACAAATGCACTGCATTTCATTTTTTTGGACATTTGAAACTGTAGAGATTTATTGTAATACTTTCAGTCTATTTTTATCTGTAAAACCCTTCATCATTCAGATTCCACACTGACTCTGGATCTGCAGTCTTGCATGGTCCATAGGTGTCTTCTTATTATGGTTCAAGGACAAGCCAGTTTCATTTTAGCAGACAAGAGAACTCACATCTAAGTCAGTGAGTCAGTGCCAGATCCTCAATGTGCAGTGCTTCTTGATTATATCCATATGGGAGGACTGAATTATGGGTCCAAATGTATGGCCCTGGGACTTTACCAATGGAATCTCACCTGTGTCCTGGGTCCAGATGAGCTAACCTAATGTTAATACTAAATGTGTAGAACATCAGTAGATATTGATATGATCCTAGCACCTGAGATCAGTGGAATGGGCCTATCGACTGAGTCCAGAAGACTGGCTTGGCCTACATCTGTGTCCGCCCAAGTAGGCTTGGGTCCTGCCTCCACAGGGGACACCCTGGAACTTGGATATGCATGGATGTTACACAGTTTGGATCTGTTGGTGTCAGATCACAGGATCTAATTCAGTGAGTCTGTCCAGGTCTACTGGAATAAGCATATACTCTGGGAATTATATGTTAACGTGTAAGAGAAAAAGTATAAAAATACGAATAGAATTAAGTTGTGTCTTATACTGGTACAAATCCCCATTATGGAGTGCAATCATGATGTGTATATTTAATGTACCAATAAAGATAATTTAAAAAAAATACGAATAAAACTGAAATAGAAGATTTCTAAAGAGAAGCATTGAAGCTATGTGAAGAAACATGAATCAAATATATCTTTAGCCACCATCATAATTTATTAAAATCTTTGTGCATAAAAATACACAAGATAAATTCTGTCATTTTATCTTTGCCATTTTTCAATCTCAGAATTTGGTTTATGTCATCAATAAAAGTAGTGCACACTCTTGTAATAAACTTTTATAACACTCCCTAAAATAGAATTTGTCTCAGCTAGAACTGGTTTTTATCATAATAATAGTAATGTAACTGATTATATGCACTTTGCACTTAGCAGTTGGTACTGTATTCCTGAAGATATTTTTTTAAAATGTGTGTTCTCTGTATAACAAAAATACCCAACATTACCTGGACAGAAACTATCTTTACTCTAATGCCTTGGATGTTGTTCTAAGTTTGCTAAAATAAAATTGTTTTAAGTAAAATGATATAGACATAAATATGAATCTAAAATCTTAATTTGTGCAATTTTATTCTGAGAAAAGTTAGTATTTTTCTTACAATGAGTATATTGAAGTAATAGTTGAAAATTATTGGTCTTAAAATATTTAGATGTATCATGGCTATTGTAATCAAACTTTTTCATATCATATTTTAAATGTAGTATTTTCTCAAAACTTAATAAAGCAGTTCATATGACAAGGTGACAGAATAATAATTATTAATATTATTAAAATCAATTATCAATTTTAAAAATCTCTTTCTCTCTAATGATTACACTGGCAATTGTTGAATTGTCATATCTAATTTGTGTAATGTAGAGAAGACCTGGCCTTGGCACTGGTAATGGACATGACAATTGTTGCTGTATGTCATAGTTTGTACCTTCTAGCAAATACCAGGGAGGTGAAAGCTAATGAGACGTTATCAGTAAGGATTTTAAGGTTTTTTTTCACATTAAAAAATAAACAGACATTTTTCTGAAAAATTGAAATAATTTAGGTAACTTCAGAACATATTTTGGAATAAAGTGCTCTAAGTTTTTATAAATCATTGAGTTTACTATGTTTTAAATTTCCCAAATTTGCTTTACCCATAATCTTTTCATAGTAATATTTTTAATAGCAAAAGTTCAAAAATGTACAAAAATCTTAACATCGTCACTTTTATATTTGTTATATTTGGCCGAGTGTCTGTAAACTCTGCGAGGCCTATTTAAATAATCTGGAATCGTATCGTTTACTGTTCTTCACTGTGGCACGCTGACCACGCACCGTGATCACTTACCTTATCTCCGAACAGCCTCTGGGGTTTCCATCAGCGCGTCCGTCAGCCTCTCCGCCGCGGCTGGAATGACGCACGATAATTGCATGGCTGGCTCTCTGTCATAGTAGTTCTTCAGTATCTCCTCATTGCTACTGTTGTAGGTAGCCTCGTGGTTATAGTAGATGTTTCTCATCATGAGAGGAACCTTCTCATCCTTTTCCTTTTCCATCATTCCAGGATCTTCTTCAGTCTCTTCTGAACACTATCACCAGCACTCTTCTCTATATTTTTGGTTCAGATCATAGTAATGCCCTGTGGAGAATCACACAGTGCTCTCTTATTTCACACCTGATAAAAGAAAGCCATTCCTCCAGTGTCTGGGATTGAATTAGGATGTCTCTTCTTTTTATTTATCCAGAATGACTTTTTTCATTCCTCAAGCTTTATAGGAATCCTTCTATAGGCTTCAGACGTTGCACATTTATTTACCTCCGCACATAAAAATCATTCACTCTCTTATTTATGACCCTCTGTTTCCAAATACTAAATGCTCTTTAAGGATTTTCGGACCTTATTTAGTAACACTTCCATATTATTTTTTTTATTTCTGGTAAACATGTATATCTTGCACTTATTAACATCAAAGAATTTATAACTATTACTCAATATTTTCCTAAAATATGGTACTGCTTTATAAGATTCTACTGACTATTAATATCTCATTGCATTTGTCATTCATATGTTTATTTCATATATACTGTCACTTATAACTTGAAAAATGTATAGTTAAACATATTGAATACTTGTAATTTCCCTAAAAGAGACTTTTAAGTCTTGATTTAAGGTTGCACTTTTAATATCAATTATTTTAGAAAACAAAAATTGTATGCCCATAACTCAAGTTCACTAAGCTGTAGAAAAGAGAATAAACTGTGATTGAGTTAAAATATCTATTATACAGAATATACATAAAATGAAAAACCTACTTTAACTATTTTATTATCATAACTGCAACTTTAAAATTATTTCATTTTTTATTGTATACGTGGGAAAATTTAAATTGACTGCCCAAAGTGATAATACATAAATAGTGTTATTTTTTATATTATATACTTTCTGTGGGGTAACTTAAAATTCACTATTTTTATCACAGTGTCATTTTGTTAAAGTTTATAAGTTTAGATTACAATTACATTTTATTATTTATAATACATTTTTTCTACTTTCTACTCAAGCCAATTATTATTTATATCATTTTCAAGTCAGCTTTCTAAAACAGTCATAATATTTTAGAAAATTAAGGTAAATGTTCATTTTTTCAAAGATTATCATATATGCTTTTTTTCTTGGGTACTTGCAGCATCTATTATGTAAAGTGAATGCCCTAGCAATTCTGTTGTATTTTTGTAATCTATGTGTTTATTAATTTTCAGGTTTTCACTAAGGTAGAGAAAATCACTTCACAATAATTTTCATTGTTAAGAGAATTAATGTACTCATTGCTGACTCAATTTTTCAGATTAAGAAGATGGGACATAAGACATAATCTTTTATGTCTGGGGATTTAGCTCAAGTTATACCATATAAGAGCCTGAGTTCAATCTTAGGTCTCTCTTTGTAGTTCAGGGTGCCCCTGATCTCACTATGTAGTCCAAGTGAGCCTTGAACTCACAGCAATCCTCCTGCCTCTGTCTCCCGTGTGCTGGAATTACAGGCAAGCCAGCACACTTGGCATGTGGTTGTATGTGGTTCTGATTGCTGGTGGGCATGAGTCATCATGCCCAGCACTGTTATATGTGGTTTCCAGGGATTGAACTAGGGTTCTAGTTCTTGCAAGGCAAGAGCCAAAACCAATGAGCTAATTCCCAGGCCTAAGACATAATCTTTTGACAAGTGTGAGAATTGGAGGATTTGAATTGAAATATTCATGCAAAGAAATTCCATTTTGAAATATATCATATAATTCATGTTATCCTACATATTCTGTATATGTTCACTCAATTCTCATATTCTCATATTAATTTTGACTTTTGAATGATATTATCTTTTAAATATTACTATAGAATAGAAATCTGAAATAGAGATTTAGAATCAGAATGCATAGGCTGTTCTAGTAAAAATTCTCAAGCATAATTCTGTATACATGAAAATATCTGTAACTATAATTTCTAAATCTACTAAAGAGTATCATATTCAGCTTTGTTGTTGTCTATAGTCTCTGCCTCATTTGTGTTTCACAGTGTAATATGTTTTTGTCAACCTGATAACTTTATATCTCTCTTCTTCCCATTAGTTCTTCAATCCCCTAACTGCCCAAGTTCTGGCTATTCTTAGATCATTAAATCTTGGAATTGGATGGGACCTTAGAGTCTCTCTAACTCTTTCATGTTACACATGAGGAAATTGAAACTCAGATACTTAAAATTACTTGCCTTGGGCCCTACAGCTAGTAGATGGTAAGGTTACAAATCAAAGAATATCTTCTAAAAGGTATATTCTCCTTGCAATACAGTTATTTTTTCCATTCATATGTTTATTCTATAACAGTAAAACCATGTTTGTCTAAAATTGGATAAGAAGAGTGACTTCTAACTTGAAAAAACAAACTATTTGAAACATTTCTTTCTAAATTATTAACAAACTTAAATTTGCAAGCTATGAGTAAGCATTACAATTCTAAAATATTAGTTGTTTTTTATAAATAATGATAATAATTATGCAGATATATGGATCATGATCATGGATTATAATGAAACTATCCAAAATCTTAGGTACTTAATGAAATACATTAATATTTTTCTACCAAGACACAAATGATTGCAGTTAGATAACTTTTCTGGATGGATCTTCAGGGGCAGTGAACATAAAACTTTCATTGTCTAATTATGTCCCTCTGTTTGCTGACGTCTCATAAAGGTCTCTCCCTGGTCTTCTTAGCCCATTCAGACAGTGTGCAAAAGCAGATATTTGGAAAACCCTGAAAATAATTTGATATGACTGCAATAAAAATAAAAAGACTGAAAAATATAATCTTTCAGTATCTTTACAAAAAAAACCCCTGAAATTGTTGAGCATCTTAACATTATATACTGCCTCATGTTTTATTTTGGTTTAACGAAAAATGGACTAATACTCTCATATTTAAGGATTCACCTTTTACATATAAAAGGATTCAAACTAGATAAGGAAAATAAGTCAGGACAAATTTTATAGTCTGTGAAATATAGCTCAGATAATTATATTCTTTTCTGTTTATATATTCAATTTACTCATATATCATCAAATGATTCTATCCAAGTGAAAATTTTTCTCTCACATCACAAGCTTTGCTTGCTCCAATGTGAATCTTTGGTATATTTCTCCATTTGTGGCTATGAATAGAGTCTGGGTTGGGGAGAAGTCCACGCCTCTTTCTTCTCCTCTTGTGTGCACATTCATTCCCACACCTACTGAACTACGTATATAATTTGAATGATCAAAGTTCAGTGAGTTATGTGCTTCTGGAAAGATATACCAAAATCATTGAAATTATTTTCCATCTTTAGACATTTTTCCATTTGGAATGAATTCTTAGTAATACAAAATATGTAGCCATAGATACTGTTATATAGAATTAATAAAAGTTATACTTTGTCTATTTTGTTTTTATCATTTATTATAATAACTAGTGTAGATTACAGTTGAAAGTATCAAATCAGCAGAAAAAACACAGCACTACAGAATTACATGAAAACATATGCATCATAAATGGAATTAATTTTCCCTGATAAATGGCTGGTATTCATAGATCTAATCTATAATACATATCATTATGTCTCTGACACCAAACTATGACTGGCTGATAAAGATAGACAAGTTTCAATTAAAATTTATTTCCTAGGAACTGTAACTTCATGGGTTCCATTCAATTTCAGGGATTTTATTTTGCTATGTGATTAAAAACTCAGAAAATTTAAACTATTCATGTTCTTTCTTATTGACTAGGTTATAGATTAGTTGATAACAAGGATACTATGGAGATGTATAAAGTATAAAATACATTCATATCAATGGTTGATTTATCCAATGGCCTAGTCAAAGTTGTCTAGAACTGTCCTCTGAAAGATTTACCTATAAATTAATAACTTCATATTTACTATGTAAGCTTATTACACAGAAATATTTAATTGAAATAAGATATTCAACTGTAACATTCCTATTCCAAAATATTTTTGAGATAGTCAAGTTTAGTACATAAGTGTTATGCTCACTGAAGCTATTGAATATTTTACAATATCCTTTAAACAGCAAATTGTGAAAGGCAGCTCATATAAATATGTCTATTTAAAAGGTGAAATATGTTGTGTTTCCTAATAATGATATATTAAAATTTAGAATTATTTGTTAAAATATTACAGTCTATGTTCTAAATGTTCCCAGATATTCACTACTCCAAGAAGCTACTGAAAGTTGAATGTGTATCTATGAATTTATTGCCCCAAATGTTTAAATCTATTGAGGAAACAGTCTGTAGAATTTTAGCTCATTATGAATGACTTACAGCACTAATAATAAAATTTTGCCACCATGCCCCACACTGTGGTATGTGGTTCTGATTGCTGATGGGCATGAGTCTTTATTCACATTATTGTTATATGTGGTTAACTGGGGATTGAACCAGGGTCCTTGCACTTGCAAGACAGGCGCCAGAATCACTGAGCTGAATCTTCAACTCATAAAGAGCTTTCATTTCAGGTGCACAAGTATAATTTTTCTCATCACTATGAACTACAGTTGGTGAAAGTATTATTTGTGAATTTCAAAGGCATGGCTTATCACTTGTTATTAGAAGAACAGAGACTATAATAGAGACATTCCCTTCAATCACTGGTGAGTCATGACATGTGAGGGTCATATTGTGAAAGAGAAACATATTTATCTTATGTAGAAATACAAATGTCCCCATAACTAATAAGATTCTAATCATAAATATTTTCTGATGGCAAATCACAGCTGCTTATTCATTTAATTTTGAGACAATTGCCTTTATCGTACACCTCTGTTTTACAGGTTGTAGAAAATACAGCAGTCAAGTCATTCCTAGAATTAAAATAAACATACTTCATTCAGAAGATCAATAATACCAAAGACTAAAGGCTGTAGTCATTTTTAAATGATATACTGACTATAGCCTTTATCATTATTTGTACTCATTGTAATCTGAGTACAATATTGTCACGTTTTAATTTTCAAAGATCTGAATGTCGAAAGATTAAGAATGAAAAAATGTTCACAGAAATTTTTACCAACTTGTAGAATTTCCTCTTTTGCCTATCTTTTAACATTATAACTTTCATTCAAATTAGTCTCGTATTTGTCTCTATATTATAAATAACATACTTATGTTTCTAATTGTGATTTTTCAAGGAAGATTATTAGCCCAATTTTAAAAATAAAAAGTCTTGGGCCGGGGATATAGCTCAGTGGTTCCGGAGCCTGTCTTGCAAGCGCAAGGACCTGGGTTCGATCCCCGGTAACCACATACAATACTGGGTGTGGAGACTCACGCCAGCAGCAATCAGTGCCACATACCACAGTGCTAGGCGTGGTGGCTCACGCCTGTAATCCCAGCACTCGGGAGGCAGAGGCAGGAGGATTGTGATGTGAGTTTGAGGCTGAGCTCAGGGCCAGCCTGAACCACAAAGCGAGACCCTGTCTCAAAAAAACCTAAAAAAAAAAAAGTAATAATAATGATGATAATAATAATAATAATAAGTATTATACTATAATAAATTCCCAAAACTTAATCTACTGAATGTCAGACATTCTAATTAATGAAATTAAAATCTTTGGGGAAACTGTAGTTGATCAGATTCTGTGAACTTCATGTTTCACTAAGAATTTCAATAATCCTGTAGATTGCATAATAAATGCCAGGAAATATAATTTTGTGTATAATCATTCCCTCATCTGTATAAATTTTCATTCATAAAATTTATATTCTAGAATATATAATATCAGTTATTTGGTTATTTTTTAGCAACTAGAAAAATATTTTACATTCTGGAATATATCACAATACTTATTTGGTTATGTTTTAGCAACTAGAAGAAAATATTTCGATCCTTCTGGGTTTTATTTGGACAAGATATTAAAATGCATACAAAATGTACAGTACATTTTGATATTTATGCTTTATATCTCTGTAAACTGAGTTGAGACATGACAATTATTTTAACCACTTCAAGATGTGTTTTTAAAAATGTATAGTATTTTCTTCCAAATGGTAGGAGGGAAACTTGCTGAAAGGAAATGTAAAATTTGTATTTTAAAGAATATCTCAGCAGTTATTTTTTTCCCCTTAGCAGACTATTCTGTTATCCTGTTTTATACTTCCTCGCTCATCTATGTAAAATTCTAACTATAAACCCCATGATATCTGTATCTTTATTCTCACTCCAGACCTATTTCTTGATTTATTTTTGTCATTTGACAATGTGGCTTCATATTTTATTACAAGATCCCTTTACAGTTTAGTTCAAAACAATCTAGCTAGCTTAGAAACTAGTAAAATTAACCTTTACAGGCCACTCAGTATGCTGTATAAAGAGTTATCCCACAAACTTGTTTTCTTTCTCTTTTAAAGAAAACTCCAATCAATTAAAAAATAATAACAAACTCCAAACATCCCTAAAGGCTTGTGCATTTATTGAAGAAGGTTAAAGAGTTTCTGAAAAATACATTAGAGGTTAAATAGAATAGTACAGAAAATGAAGTAGCCTCGAGGAAACTAGAGGAGGTCAGTTGATTTAACCTGGTGTATAGACTTGAGTTTTGGGAAGAGGTAAAAACCCTCCAGTGAAATCTTGCATGCATGTTCATAAAGCCTGAATCTACAGTGCACATAATCTCATACCACAGCTTCCATTTCTTTGCAGTTTCTCAGGGATCTCATTTGAGCTCAAATGTGTTTCTGTATATAATTCTGTTTGCATAATTTTCTGCTATAATACTTCATACTTTCAAAAATAATGGAATGTTCTAATTGTGAAACAGTGCTAAAATGTGGTAATCCCCCAAAATTGTAATTTAAACCTTAAGATGTTTAAAATAGATGTAGAACAAAAATTAATATCAAGAATTATAATGATTCCAAACTAACATGTTACTCGTTGAATATTGTGTACTGAAATTTTTCTCTTCTTCAGAAAACATTAAGAAGTGTTAGATTATGATGTTAAGAATGTTGAAAATTAAAAGTTATATCTACAAGCCAATTATAGGAGTACTTTTAGATCTTAATGTAGCCAGAATAAATTAATACATTAATAAAAATTAGAATATTTGTGGAAATTTCATAATAAGTATTTCAATGTATTTTCATTATAAATATGTGAGAATTGTGAAATTAAGAAAAATATTAGTATAGACATTAATAACAATTTTACTTACGCTTAGTTTTTAAAAATATTGTTCGTATATATTTTTGAAACATAACAAAATGTGTTCCTTTTTAGGAATTGATAGAAAAACATAGTACTACTTGATCCTTTTGATTCAAGCTGATTTTACAAGTTACTTTCATATGTGCAAAATTTTTAACCTATCTAAATAGCTAGGTCACTGCCCAATATAAAATAGAAAAAAGAAATCTTGTTGTAGAATCTTGGCAAGCTCTCTTTAGCAGGAAGACTCAAGAGCTTCAAGTGATATCCACTTTCTAATCCTTGAGACCTTGGAATATTTTACTTTAATTTGTATAAAAGATGAAAACGGTAGTAAGGTTGCTATCAACTGACTTTAAAATAGCTAGTTTTTTGCATTACTGAGATAAGTCTATATAATCTTAAGGGTTTTTTTTAAATATATATGAAAAATCAGAGAAGTTGACCTAATGTAGTAGACTTCAGAGATAAAGAAGTAATTAACCAATGGAATGTTTCAGTTCTAGAAGTTAAGAAAAGATAATGAAATGCACTGGTCACTACACCATAAAGGAAGGAATTCAGGCTTCCTGACACTTGCTTTATTCCACTGAGATACACTTTGGACTCCTGACCATTAAAAGTGTAAAACGCATATTTGTGCTGTTGTTAGGTACTATTTTGAGGCAGGAATAGAAAACACCAATCTTTCAAGACTAATCACAGAAAATTAATGCATTATTTCTAAGCAGTCACTGAAAATTAAAATATCATCTGCAATTAAGAGAATTGAGTCTTTGGTGAACATAGCAAACTAGAGTATGGGCAAACCATTTTGTTAAATTAAACATAACATATTTTCCATGAAGTCATTAGAGTAAAAGATCATTAGCATCCTTGTGTGGTTTTATCTTTCTAATTGTCATAAGACCTAAGGCATCTTGTTATTCTTAGTTAGAAATGAGAAATGGAAATTTTCAGCAAAAGAATACTAATGCTATCAGATGGCTCGTGAATACCTACAATGTTGTGTCAGTCTCAGAAAATATGTAGAAATTAGCACAAATCAGGCCCTGTGAGAACGGAAGACACCACTATGCGATGTCCATTTTTGCGTTTGCCTAACAGAAGGGTCCCAGCTGAACCCTCAGCCGTTCTGCCCCTTCTGGACCCTGTCATCATTCCTCTCTTTCCGAAGTCACTGAGCTGGTGTTCAACATTCAAAGTTCCAGGTGTAAAATACTGGAAAATTTTCAAACAGTTGTGCAAGCTTACACACACACACACACACACACACACACACACACACACATTTCAGTATCCAGGATTATAGAAAAAAATTAATAGAATGATGTGATATTTGGGTAGACAAAATTTGTGATTGTTTTTCCACAAGACTCACAAAATGTGTTTCACAGATAAAAGAGGATAAATGCTGAGTATTGCATAAATGTTCTATTAAATTTTTAAATAATATTTTATCATAATATTGATATCTCTCCTATTTTAAAGATAAGGCAGCACAGTTTCTGAAGGCATGAGGCCTAAAATCCTGCAAATAGATAATATATTCAAGTAGGAAAATGAATTTTCAAAGAAAAAGGGCAACAAAACTTAGATATAGAGGTTGTGAGGGGTTGAAGGGCAAGGGGGAAGGTGAAAAACGAGAATCAAGTCATGCCAGATTCTGGTATAAACTCTCAGTGTATAAACTCTCAATGTGATGATGATGTGTATTCATAATGTACCAATAAATATTTGAATTTTAAAAAATAAAAATAAAAATAAATAAGTGCATAAAATCAATATAAATTAAAAGTAAAGATTGGCCTCCTGAAAAAATACAGGAATTATTTTGGGAAATATTTTTAAATTCAAATTAATCTTAGCCTTATACTTTAGACATACTACAGACTTAGTAAGAGCATGATGGAGAATTGTTAATGCACAATGTCTCTTCAATCAGTTGCTAGTGTGTTTCAGTAGCTTCAAGTATTTACAATGCTGAGGAAAAACTTAGCTTGTCAGTAGGGGATAAATATTGTCTTTTACTTTAAGATCAATTTACAAATAAGCTGCATTGATCCCTAAGGCTCACACACCAAGATACATGATCAGAGTCCACATGAAGCCTGAGATTAAAGAACTTGATGGTATTGTGTAAGATCATGCATGACCCTGAATGGACTGCATTCTGGATAACTGAGCTAGAAGAGTTTGCATCCAGAATGTTCTTCAAGGCTCAAGTAATTGTTTATTTCCCCCTACTTTAGTGCTGTTGTTGGAAATCTTAATTGTTGGGACAAAACAAAATTTCAGGTTATTGGAGCTTTTTTCACAAAGAGTGTCATTTGCTCTTGCTCATAACACGGGCAGCCTTTTCTCTGCCATGTGCTGCTGCCAGGACGAACTGTCTCAGCACAGGCCCAACATGTGGGCAAGGCCAAGTCTCCTATCAACTTTCAACACTATGGGTCAAAAAGAATATTTCTTTTTATAAGATGCTTATCTCATTATTTTACAGCCATTATCTACTACCTTTTATATAGAGAGAAAAATTCTGCCTTCCTACTTAAAGTATAGAATGATTTTGAACATTTATATCTTATGAATAATACATTTTACTTTCTATTAGTACGTATTAGATCACATCACAAAAGAATATGAATTCAACAATATTTTCTTCCTAAGTCTCTGTCAAATTTCCTTTCTTAATCACATATAATACCTAAATTGTGGCTGTTGTAAAAATTACTGGAGCTAAACTATATTCACAAAAAGCACTTTAGCTAATGAGACTTTTAAAGATCTTAAAACTGAGGCTTCTATAACACGCACCACATTTAAATACTGATTCTATCATGTCCACTTCACTCTCTTTGTTTTCCATAAAGATTGATTGATTTCTATTGTAGTGTAAAATAAAATTCATATTTGTACTTTAAAGAAATGTAGCTTCCTTTATATTACATCTGCTTGATTTAAGAGCCCTACCCTACTCACAAAATATTCCCCAAGGATGAGACTGTATTTCTGGGATCACTGAGGGTCCCCAGGTAAAATAAGCATGTTAGAGGAAAAAGCATAATCGTAGGAATACTGACAAAACCTTTAGAGCTTTTGTAAAAGAGGAAATCTTCAGAGAAAAAAAAAAGTAAATAAATCCTTTTGGGTTAATAAAATTCACTTTCAGCAAAGGAGTTCCCTTGGTTCTATGGCCCATGAGGTCAATCGAACAACATATTAACCAGCCAGGCAAAAATTTGAAGCAATTTTGTTTGGGATATTACGTGCTGTAGAACCTTTTGGGCTTCATGGATCATGCCTTATTTATATGTTTCCAGGGAAAGCATTTGTATTCTTTGGAAAGGCCAAAAATAAAAGGACTGAACACATTATCAAGAGACATAAGAAAATGGATTTTTGGGCTGACGGATGGAGTAGAAGTAAGAAGAACATTATTTAGCTTTGGAAATCTCTAAGGTAGATCACATAACTTTTGTAGTGTGTGTGTGTGTGTGTGTGTGTGTGTGTGTGTGTGTGTGTGTGTGTGTGTGTGTGTGTCTGTGTGTGTCTGTGTGTGTATGTGTGTGTGTGTTTGTGTGTGTGTACATGTGTAAGTCCGTGTTTCTAAAAAGTGAATCCAGGAAGTTCTGAAGTATATAGTTCATCCATCTGTGCATCATTCTGAGACAGGGTCTTTTCAAATTGCCGAGTCTGGCCTCTCCTTTGTTACCCACCTAGCTCAGCCTCCAGATTAGCTGGGATTGCAAATGTAATTCACTTGACTAGGCTTTTGTCTAAACTTTTATTCAAATACTATAGTTTGCATTGATGTGAACATAGTTTAATGATCCCAAAAATAGTAAAGAAATCAAGGATTTGACTAACAACTTCTTGCTTCTTTGGACAATTATTGTCAATATAGATTCTAAGAGACATTGCCGCAAGAAATAAATTATGCCATCTGATTGTTTCAGAATAAGTAAATTTTCATAATGGTTCACAGAATCAGACTTGGATATTATTTCTGGATATCACTACTTTAGAAACCATATTTTAAATTATGATGTATTTATAAATTTGAATGCACACAATCTTATATTGTAAATTAGAAAAATATGATGTCTAGTAACATAAACTCAGTGAGATTGCATACTTTGAGTTCTGTGGTAAAAATGCTATAAAATGACCTTAGCCAAACTTAACTTTAATTACTAGTCCATTTATATATGCAACTGGACATGGTCCTCCAAAAGGGTAATTTGTGCTTGCCTGTGCATACATTTTCTTCTTAATGGTAAAAATATGAGGATATAGAATTCATATTTTAAAACTTAAAAAATAATTTTTATATATTTGGTTAAATGTGAATTATCATTTTTGACAAGATCATGTATTATTGATGGCTACATATAGCAATGAAATATAATAACATAATATTGGATTCTAAAGCAAAATTAAATTATCTACAGAATTTTACTATTTGTGGAAACCCTAATACATGGAAAAATTTAAGCTTATTTGTTTAATAGATAAAGATAATTATAGTTTTCTCTCAGTATTAATAGTATTTTTATATGATGGAAATATATTTAATAACTATTAACAATTTCAAATATGTATTATACTCAACAAAATCTAAATTTTTTTTTATGTCAAATGAAAATAATTCTCATTCCAGTTCAGTAACATAAAGAAATGTTTTGTATAGAGATTACATACAGAGATTTTATATATATATATATATATATATATACAAGTAAAACATGCATCTGTGTCCACTACATATGTTTACACATGTATGATCAAATAATATTTAGACAGCACTTATTATTTGACTGGCTATATGATAAGATCTTTGCATTCATTTTTATTTAAGTGACATAAAAGAAGGTAACTGGGGCTAGGGATTTAGATCAGTGGTCCCAGTGCCTGTCTTGCAAGCGCAAGGGCCGGGGTTCGATTCTCCAACAACGACATACAATACTGGACGTGGAGAATCACACCTAGAAGCAATCAGTACCACATATCACAGTGTCGGGCGTGGTGGCTCACACCTGTAATCCCAACACTCGGGAGGCAGAGGCAGGAGGATTGCTGTGATGTGAGTTTGAGGCTGAGTTCAGGCCCAGCCTAAACTACAAAGTGAGACCCTGCCTCAAAAAACAAACAAACAACAACAACAACAACAAAACCCTCAAGGTAACTGATTTTAATTGGTTCTTTTAGAATAGAAAATTGTGGTTTATTTAAATTTCATAATTTGCACATTTGTTTAACTAGAAATTGCAGAAATTAGATTCTGAATGAGCATTTGTCATGATAAATATTCAAATGAATTTAATTGCCTTTTTTGTTATTATTTCCTCTAAAAAGTTATACTTTGAGAGGGTAGTTTTAGCAATAAGATAAAGAACTAGTGTATAATGATTTAAAGATGAAATAAGAAGAACCATTGATTTACACACATAGAAAGAAAATAATCATTTACCAAGGTGAGTCTTGAGTGTATTTTGTCTAAAATGAAAGATTCAATGGGGGGAAAGAATAAAATCTATGAACAAAGTTGATTTCAATAAAAAAAAAATTCTTCGGGTAACAGGATAGAATGCCTTAAAAACAATAAAATAGTTTTAAACTAAAGAATGACAGAAGTCAGGGAAATGAAAGGAGAAGAAAAGTATGAGAAAAGTATGATTGGATGTGAGACACCAGACAATTGTGCACAGGAAAAGGAGAAGTTTGTGTAGCTAAAACAAAAATCTGATGCAAAAGTGAAAAGCTTGGAGGATACTGTCAAGGACAGCAGTGAAAGTGACAACAAGCCCTAGTGGAAGGGATGGAGCTTGGCAGTAAACAGAATCACTGACAAAAGCACTGCAGATTTAAAGCCACTTTATATTTATAGTGACTATTTCATTTTCTGAACAATTAATTCACTTAATCAACTTGCCATATCTTTCTTAGTAACATGCATAGAAAATTGTCAAAATGCGGAGAGGCTTTTAATTTTCTAATGAGATCTTAATAACTACAAGAATGAGGCCTTTTTTGTTGGCAACATAATGCATTTTTCAATATCGCACACAATCCTGTCATTTATCTAGGCTTGCTAACTGTGTGCTTGCATAGATAATAAGGATTTTTTTAAGTTGTAGAAAATTTAAAGTTAACAAAGCTAAATACTGTTCAAACAAAGCCATGTTTTGAAGTGGCATGACTAATTCTGTCAAAAATTGTATAAAGACTAACATAGAAAATATTTAAAGACTAATATTTTAAAAAGAAAGACAATGAAAACAACACCCTTCCTAAGGTGCACTAAGAAGCCAGGCACAGTGGTGCATGCCTGTAATCCCGACACTAAGGAGGTTGAAGCTCCAGCATCACTAGGCATCTGAGACTGGCCTGAAACATATAAGGAGACTGTTATCTCAAAAATGAATATGAATAAATGATAAATAAATAAACAAACCATGACTACTTCCAATTTTGTGAAGTACAAATACATAACTTTCCATTATATGTTAAAAATATGAAAACTATTTTTTATGCACAGAAAGTCAAAACTAATTGTTAAGAATACACTTCAAAACTTTTTATTCCCAACATTATATTAAAAACAAACAAAACTTTCTGCAGAGTATAACATCTATAAAAAATAATCTCTCTATTTTGTATAATTTGCACTTCTTAAATAGAAGTTTTCAAAGAAATGAAGCATTAAATAGGTTTTAAGTTTAACAATGTATGTACATGCACAGTTCAGATACTAATACTGAAAACAGTTCATTCATTTAAGATGTAAAAATTTTTTGGTCCAAAATAGACAGAAAGAATCTCAGATTTAATACTGTAACTGTGAAAGTATTATTAATTTTTTCATCATATAGATATAAAAAGACTTTCAATAACTAATAAAACTGCAATTAATTCTAAATGTATCTTTATAGATATGAATAATATATTTTTCATCAGTTTGGAGCTTAGTTTTTATAGTTTCTTATTCCACTTTAATGATATATTTATGCATAGCAGAAACATAACATGTATGTTGAATATGTATCAAAGACTAACAAGTGAAGTTGTAATTTGGTTGTAATTCCTTGAGATTAGGATATCACTGAAATAATAGAAACATGTATTTTTCAGGTAAAATAATTAGAAAAACAAAGTATATGTAAAAATTTACATTTGGATAAATTTACATATTGTGCAAGACATTTTCCTTTATTTTAGTTTGTATTTTAAAATAAACTTGTAGGGGCTGGGGATATAGCTCAGTGGTTCCGGCACCTGTCTTGCAAGCGCAAAGACCCGGGTTCGATCCCGGGTAACCACATAACAATACTAAATGTGGAGACTCACCCCAGCAGCAACCAGTACCACATACCACAGTGCCGGGCTTGGTGGCTCACGACTATAATCCCAGCACTCGGGAGGCAGAGGCAGGAGGATTGCTGTGATGTGAGTTTGAGGCTGAGCTCAGGGCCAGCCTGAACCACAAAGCGAGACCCTGTCTCAAAACACCTTAAAAAAATAAAATAAAATAAACTTGTAGTTCTTAATTTCAATGTATTATAAGATTAGATGTTCTTTATAAAATAATTATAATCATAGTGATGCATTTTGAGTTTCCAATTTTGCTTTTCAGCTGAGGATAAAGAGGAAACATAAGTGAAAAATGTAGATGTATCTGAATGTATAAGCCATGAAATCTTCATAAATAGAAAATAATACAAAAATGAAACAATGTTAAATAAAAATTTAAGTTAGCTGTGAATTGATTCATTTTGTATATTATATAAAACTAAATGAGATATTTTTAGGTAAATGTGTGTATTTGAGAACAAAATTTTCAATGAAACAAATAGGATATACCTATTTAAATTTCACATTTTCTCTTGTGTACGAATTCAGCCAGATAAATAAAGACCAAAATGACATTGGGAAGCAGGAAGAAAATGTATAAAAGAGAAAAAGAATGAGGGAAGTAAGTAAAGAAAGAGGAAATATAAGAAAGTAGAAGGAAAACTTGGAAACAAAGGTTTTGTAAGTGAGGAAGGAAGAGTTGAAGAAGGGTGATAATTAAGAGAAAAAAAGAAAAATTAAAATATGTTATGTATGAATACAAAAATACTAAAGAAATTATACTGACCAATTTTTAGAAAATATAAAATATTTAGAAAATATAAAAAACTAAATCACATTGATTTAATCAGCGGATCATAATTTCTTAAATTTTGTTAATTTCGAGTATGTGTTTTGTTGAGTAAACATAAATATAAATTTAAATATGAAACTATTGATCAAATTTAGGTTAAAATGAAAAGTTTAAGTGAAATTACAATTGAAGTTATATTAAATTCTGTAAATAGTAGTGTATAATTATTATAAGGCATAAATTTAAGGTTATAACCTTTCTCAGACAGAGAAGAGAAAATAATGAATATTTAGAATTCACATATTCAAATGAATACAAGGTTTACAGTTTTCTGTATATTGTTCAATCATCAGGGCAATAATTATGGCGAATGAAATGTAAAGGTTCTTTACAGTGTTGAGGGAATGAACACATATCCAATCCCACATTCATTGATGTTTACCTCATGTTTTTCTACAGCACTACACTACAAATTATAATGATGGTGCTAATGATATTGCCATTTTGGGATTATGTATCACTAATCATTTGTAGACTGAATACTGCATATGGTTTTTATATTGATTAATATATTCTTAGTTATTTTTCTTGGTTTCTACATACTGGAAGTTGGTATCTGTGAAGCTCCTAGATATTCAAAAAATGATGATCTTTATGACATTCATATTCTTCTGTGTGTTATTTACTTCCTGTTAAATTTATAATTATTGTTAGAGGCTTGCTTTGAAAAACTTCCCTCTTAACAGTTTAGAAACTTTAAGTCCCATGCCATGACTTCTGAAGAGGCACATGAGAAATGGTCTTTCCATTTCTTTTCCTAGACTCCAGAGAGTAATTCACTGCAATTTCAACCCAAGTGAAATGAAGCCACCAACATCTTCCAGGGACAGCTCCTTCCCAGACATTCATGGAAGGGCCAATGTAAAGAATTATTCCTGATATTATTAGTAGATTATAGCTACTTAGAGACAAAAGGAAGATATTAATCTAGCATTTTTTACAATGGTAGATTGCTATAATTTACACACTTATTCTAATGAGCACTGCCTTGTTAATGACATTGAATAATAAGTGGCCATGAATAAAAACAAATATTCAAATTTTCCTTGTATTTTTGAAGAACATCCCTAATGAATATGAGGAAATCATATTTGAGTCAATTAGAAAAAAAATAGATAATCAGAAAAATAGAAAGATGTAATAACGCTCTCTACAGGCTGTTTCTGAGAAGGTATATTGTGGTTGGTTGTGAGTTGGTAAATCGATTCAGACTGAGAGGGTGAGGCACGGAGGCAGGACATAGACTACAGGGGTGATTTCAGAGAATCACTTCCATTTTTATTGAGCAGGAGCATAACTTATATACAAGTAGTTGGAGGTGACCAGAAGAAAAAGCCTTATGGTAACATATCTATTGACTGGGGCCTGGAGATTCAGGACATGGAGGTGATGTTCAGGCGACCTAAGTTTAACAGCCATTCAGGGTGCTCCATGCACATGGCAAGCATTGTTTGCAACGCCCTTGAGTCACCTTTAAGGAGCTATAAAACTGTGGTGTGGCACACCCTGCTTAGCCAGGCTTCAACGTCGCCTACAGTATACATTTTTTTTAAATGGGAGAGTGTTACAGAGGATATTAAGTTGCAGCAATTAAATGTAAGGTTGCTACTAAATATATACCTTTTTTTTTTTTTTAGGGTTTTTTGAGACAGGGTCTCTCTTTGTGGTTCAGGCTGGCCCTGAGCTCAGCCTCAAACTCACATCACAGCAATCCTCCTGCCTCTGCCTCCCAAGTGCTGGGATTACAGGCGTGAGCCACCAAGCCCGGCACTGTGGTATGTGGTACTGGTTGCTGCTGGGGTGAGTCTCCATGCCCAGTATTGTTATGTGGTTAACCGGGATCAAACCCGGTCCTTGCGCTTCCAAGACAGGTGCCGGAACCACTGAGCTATATCCCCGGCCCTAAGTATATATCTTTAAAGCAATAAATTCAATACTAATGTAATTCAGAAGAGACTAAAGCCAAAGGACTAATTAAGACAATGATTTTGTCTAGAGTACATAAGATTCAGAGAAAAGTACATACAGATTGGGAAAAAGTGATTTGAAATATTAATTAAAATTTCAGACCTCTGGCCCGGGGAGTTAGCTCAGTGGTTCCGGCGCCTGTCTTGCAAGTGCAAGGACCCGGGTTTGATTCCCTGGTAACCACATAACAATACTGGGTGTGGAGCCCACACCCAGCAGCAACCAGTACCACATACCACAGTGCTGGGCGTGGTGGCTCACGCCTGTAATCCCAGCACTCGGGAGGCAGAGGCAGGAGGATTGTGATGTGAGTTTGAGGCTGAGCTCAGGGCCAGCCTGAACCACAAAGCGAGACCCTGTCTCAAAAAACCTAAAAAAAAAAAAAAAAAAAAAAAATTCAGACCTCTGCAGGTATCCAAAGAACAAAAGACACTAATATAGCTCTATTGAGGGAGATTTTTACTATTACAAAGCATAGATTAGGTGTATACTGGTTATTCATTAATATAAATAGCAAAAGGTTTTGAAGAAGTCATTAACTGTGATAGAACCTTCAAATAATCATTAAAATCATGTATAATATGGCAACAAACATTTACACGTTTTGAAATATAAAATATTTCATACAATAGAATGAATGAGGTAATTCAGTATTCAAAATACTACCATAAGTACTTCTAAATTTAGCCTTATGACAGGACAATTCTGCACTCCCACTTTTAAAGTGACAACATAGGAAAGAGGGATAGTAAAGTGGAGAAAAGATGATGCATTAAGTTTCTGTCCCCTCCGCAGTAGCATAGGCAGGATATCATAGTATCATATATTATTTATATGCTATAAACCCTGAAATTCCCTGAGAGAGAAAGGACTGTTACAGACATAACTTAGCCAGTGCATGGTAAAATAGATTGCATGTTATGACTCTTATAAAAAGTAGGTTAAGTGTATAAAATAAGCCAACCTAACAAACTGCATTTTCACTTTCTAGATTCTCTTTGTAGAGATGAAACCTCTGAATTTAAAAAATGTGGAAATGTTTTGTAAAATAAAGGCATAAATATGTTTTACTAATATTACTGCCATAGTTCCAAAGTGAGTGATTGTGTCTTTGGTCTCATTTGTTAAACCTATAAGCATGATTCAACAATTATATCTGTTAGTTACTTACTGAGTCAAATTTCACTTATTTCTAGGTTGAACATTTCTACCCACCATCATCCATTAGTCAAATTTGCCAATTACATTTTCCACTAGTTCTAGAAAACATAGATCCAGCACATATTTTCAATAAGAAGGATAAGACTAATCATATATTATATAGCATTATATGATGATAAATCTTGATATGCCAACAGTACCATGTTAAGAAACACGTAACAGACTGGTAAAACGCACTCCCACATCTGTTTATGTGGTCATGGAGGTGTCATCAGAGGGAGGGAGTCCCTCACTCCCTGCTTGCAGGTGCTCCTCTCCTGCTGTGCTCTTAGCATCCACAAATGACATATCTCTGTTCAATTCCATAGTTATGGTCTCACCTTGGAGCTGGCAGAGCGTGCATAGAATTGGCCCAAACACGTCAGCTAAATTAAATTTTTCCTCCAGTAAGTTAGGTGTTATGTATTGGGTCCAGCAATCAAAAAGCTAATGCAACATATATACTGAGTATTCTCTATTGCATATTCCTCTCTCAGGCTTTCCTTTTCACACTGCATCTCTCCTGCCTAATAATTGGTTATCAGTGTGTCAGTTTCATTGCAGACTTCATAATGGAATATCCTGCATCCACCTATACCAATTCTGCGTGTGTCTGCTATGTTATCTACTAATATATTAATATTATAAAGTAAAGCAGATACTGGGGCTATAATCAAACTTCATAATGCTTTTTTTATATTATGCATAAACTTATTATATATTATTTATATAATGTATATTATTTGTAATTAATTGCAGTATACACACACATGCATGCATACAGACACACATATTTCTTTATGTTTGTGTGTACTTTACAATAAGAGTTTATTCTGGGATCTCCTTTGCCTTCTTATTTTCATTTAGGTTCACTCAACTATTTATCAGAATAGTTGGATATGGTGGCTAGTGCCTGTAATCCCAGCATCTAAGAGACAGAGGCAGGAGGATTGTTGTGAGTTCAAGACTAATCTGGGCTACATAATGAGTTCAGGGCCATCATGAACTACAAAATTAGATCCTGTCTGAAAAAAACAAAGCAAACAAAAAACATCAAAAAACCTTCCAAAAACAAACAACAAACAAAAAAAGTAAAACAAAACAAAACAGAGAAACCAGAAAAAAATCCTAAAAAGAAAAGTGAAAATTACTTAATAATCTGTATTTTCCTGCCTGGAAAAAAGAATGTTGGCTACCTCAGTTCAGTGAAAGAACATAGCTTTTATCAGAGAGTTCTGT
>PVIR01005185.1:0-39034 GCA_004026965.1 Petromus typicus
AAAAAAAAAAAAAAAAAAAAAAAAAAAAAAAAAAAAATTAGAATGGCTTCGTAGATTTCACCAAACACTTCAACCTTCTTGTTCATAACTCACTATAAGAAATACATTACCTCCTTATGCACAGTCAAGCTCAGTCTAACATGACTAATGCAAAGTCCCATAGGTAATAACTCATAAACTTTGAATTGCACACTGTTTTCTGTAGCATGATGAAATTTGCCACTCCATCCCTCCTGATATGCAAATAATCTCTTTCCCAACTTACTTATCCTGTATATGCAATCTACTCTGTAGCATTCATGTAACCTTTATTATAGTGCATTGTTATTATTGCTTTATTTTATTATTAATTATTTTTTATTTCTTACTAAGTTATCCTTTATCATAGTTACATGTATATAGAAAAACATAGTGTATGTAGGGTTTGGTCCTCTCTATGGTTTTTGCTGCCCACTGGGGATCTTGAAGTATAGCTTCTGTGGATCAGGCGGGACGTGGTACAAATGTGATCACTGATTGTATGTGTCAACTTGGCTAGACTGAGTTACCCAGATATTTGGTCAAGTATCAGTCTGAAGATTGCTATGAAAATATCTTTAGATAAGATTGACATTTAAATTAATACATTTTGAGGAAAGCAAAGCAGATTATTCTCCATATCAGGTGGGTTTCGCCCAATTGGTTGGAGGCTTTACAAGAGAACAGCCCAAGGCCTCACAAGGAAGACAGAGCTCTGCTAGCTGAAAACTGGCATCTGGGATAAATTCATCCAGTCCTCGTTTTCTGTGTGCAGAGGCTGCCCTTGGGGACTCCTGGAACGACAGCAAGATGTTGCAATGAGCACAGTTCAGCAAGCGAGATGATAGGTCACAGGCAGTGTTGTGTAGAGAAATGTTCTCCCCAGAAACCTGATCCACAAGACTGTTTCACTCTTGAAGCCAACTTCAGTGAAATAGAGGCAGTGAATAGCTTTCATTAAAAAATTGTTTTTTAATTTGGCTCTCTAGATTCAATTTGATTTATGTTTTGTAAATAGCAAACAGAGTCTTTAGAGTCTCTAGAATTAGTTATTTCTGGACATGTCTTGCTTACCTTCCAAATCAGACTCTAAAAGGCCCCATGTCCCAACGCATTCACCCATACCAGTGCCATCCCTCTTCCTCAGTGAGTATCTGTGGATGCTCAAGCATAAGAAGGACCAATAATGCCAATCATGTCCACAAAAATGGGCATTTCAGGCAAGATTGGTGCCACTACTGCCCTGTAGCCATGAAGGCTGCCTGAGAGAGGTTCAATGTGGACAAATGTGAGAGACAAGAACTCCAGGGGAAGCCAGTCTTCAAGAGGTCCCCTCACTTTTGTGAGTGTTACTGCAGAAAATAGAGCAAAGCTCTCAGGGTAAAGAAAGAACAAAATCCTTAAAGCATTCTGCTGTTTGTCAGACCCCAACCAACTGCCTTTCCCGAGCTTAACAGAAAGGAAGGGAACTCTCAATCCCTGTCCAATCAGGCCTTCCCATGTCACCTGATGGAGAAAAAACTGAGAAACATGTGTGAAGGTCTCAGCCCTTGGACTGTCATCAGACCACAGAATACTTCCCTTCTGAGGGGTTCAACCAGAAAGATTGCAACTGAAGAGCACAGGGAGGCAGAGGGAACAGTAATGCTCACAGAGCCACTATCCTGCTTGCCTCTGCCTGCCCCAGTCCTATCCACTCTTAAGCGCTCCTTCCTGCCTACATGGTCTTAAGAGCTCCAGCCCCTTTGCTCACCACTGTGCTGCAGTCTTGAACATACACATGATCACTTAGTTTCTCAACTTACAATTCTATCTGATGATTCCTTATCACTCCATTAGTATGTCAGTGTCCTGAGAACAGAGAGGTGTAGATTCTTTGATGCTCTTATCTCCTCTGGCATGTGACATCTTGAATCGAATCCACTTTTTGGAGCAATAAAGCCCCAGCTGCCAGTAGGGTTCAGACAAGTGTTGCATGGGAACTACAAAGATAAGCCAGACCCTGAAGTGGGGGGAGCATTGTAGAGTGGATAGGGGAATGGAAAAAAATGAGAATCAAGTTGGGGCATATACTAGTACAAATTCTCAGTGTTGAATGCAATGATAATGTGTATATATAATGTACCAATAGAGATTTGAATTAAAAAGAAAGATAAGCCAGACATAGATTCTCCTCTCCAGTAGTTTAGCCTGTTAGAGGCTGGGGACATTGTTTGACTCTGCCAAGGTGAAGAAGCAAAATTGTATAATTGCAGGAAACACCCCTAGAGGAAAAGAGATGGTCGAGGGAGCATCTTTCCCTTAAACCCTACGAGGCAAGGGGACTGAGTGCTGAGTGGTCAGGGCATTGCTCTCTGCAGTATTTGCCCACAACATTCCCACAAATGGCAGATATTTCCATGCCTGACCGGCAGTGATTTATTGCATTGAAGCAAGAGGGAAGAACCAAAAACATCTAAAAACATAAAACTTTGACCTGTACAAGAACTGTGATTTCACTTCAAAAATATCCAACACTTGGTAAGAAAGGTGGAACTGAATTTTTAAGAAAGTTTGAATCTGACCCAGGTTAAACCAGGAGATACCTTCACTTTAGGACAATCTCCTTCCTTTAGGAAAGGACACTATGGGACAATGAGAAAGAGGGAAAGAACTGGAACTCAAAGGCAGCAGGCCAGGCTCCATTTCTCCCTCCTATCAAAGTTACCTTCAAACTCCAGATTTCTTCATCTCTGCAATGGAGCAATAATGTCTACCTTAGAAGATTACTGTGGATATTACAGGTAATATCTTCACAATACTTGACATGAAGAGCAACAATCTCATTTTAAGGTGGAAATAAATCTAGTTCAACAAGACTTCTTCCACAAAAATTACAAAAGAACAATATTATGAAGTGCAATTTATATTTGAATTCTTGATATGTCTTGAATTCTATTGTCCTTTTTCAAATAAGATGTAGAAAGTTGCATTATTCTGACAAACTAATTCCTCCACAGAAAAATACTCAAAATTCTGGATCATACACTAGAGGTGTAGTGAGATCATTCCTTCTCAAATTCAGTTTCATCTAAGCAAGAGGACTCCAGGGAGAAAGTAGAGATCTTATATATTGCAGAACTGATTTTCCTTTCCCACCCAGACCCTGACTTATGTGAGTGTCCTGTGATTATCCTAGCAGTATTGAATAAAAAATGAATGGAATGTTTGTGTCAAAAGCTTCAGTTCATGCTTAGTTTGTTTTTGCCTTAATCTGACACAAGAGGATATTTCTTCTCCAGCTGGAAAATTGATCATTATCTTTCTTGGCCTAGGGTTCTTCTTTCCTTTATGAAATTTAGACCTGTTCTGTTACGTAAACTCATTGTGGGTGAAAGTGCTACAGGCAGCTTCTTTTAGTTGTGTGTCTTGGGAAAGGATCTTGGGGTAAGTGCCATCATTTATGGGCTGATTTGGAACTGAAGACTCTTAGGAAACTTTAGCTGATTTGTGGGTTCTACACATTTCTGGTAGGTCTGGACTCAGGAGTCCTCCAGACATGTGCTAATGGAATTAGACAAACCAGGGCTTTCCAAGTATTTGCATCCATTCCCATATCCTTGCATTCTTTTCCACATCCTGCAGGATCTCACTCAAATCAGAACAGAGTTGATTTCTGAGTGCACTGGACTGCACATTGTCCCAAGCCCCAAGGTTGGATCACATCCAGCTGTTAGATATCTTGGTGCCCTTTTCTGTTGTGGGGTGGAGAACTGGCCAGGAACCAAGCCCTGGGTGAGATACCAAAGTTCTAGGTTACATAAGAAACCTGCTCAACTCGCTCACGCTAGAGCAGAGTTTCATTATGCTGTGTCATTCCCCTGCTAGAAGGGATTTGTGATTTGGCTGAGTCTGAAATACAAATTAGAATATGCAGAAGACATGGTATCAATTCCACAGAAATTATTTTCCTGATAACTGATCAACACGCCAGGACCATTGCAGTTAAATGCTATACTGTATTATGGATTATGAGTGGCTATAAGGAACTACTGGGGCTGGTCCATATTTCCTCAGTATGAAGAGTGTGGCCAGTAATTCCACCTGCTAAAGACCCCTCCGTTTTCTTAGGTCAGTCTTTCATAGGAGCGTAGACTCGCTGGAGTGATGATAGCTAACAATAGCATTTATTGAGCACTCACAAGGATCAGGCATCATTCTAAGTACTTTACATATATACATTCATTCAATCTGACAACGTCTCTTTGAGGTGGATATTATTACTACCCCCATTTTACAGATGAGGAAACTGAAATCTGGAGTAACTGGTTAGGTTCCACAGTCAAAGTCATACAGCTAGCAAGTAGCTAAGAGTTGAATCCAAAAAGGATATAAGAAGAGGTTCTCCCATCATTTTTCCTTCCCCAGAGTTAGGAGACCTAGGAATCAGTCCTTCTCCCCAGACTAAAGAACAAGAGGACATATTATCATGCCTTGCCAGAAATATGAGTATAACCCTATATTTCTCCTCTTTTCCCTCTCCAATAAATCATCAAGCTATACTAGTGTGAGTTCAGACTTTCAGTCAGCCCTCCCCTCTTTTTACATTCCCAGAATCACTTATACAAGCAGCTTCATGGGGATCACATTACTTTCTGTCTTCATAGGACACTTGCCATCTGGGGGCTATATCAGCACTCCCTTCTGTGCTGTGGAAGCTTCCCGTGTAGAATCTCAGTGAGGGCCTATTCCTTGGCCTGTTGCTTCTCTGGAGGCAAAAGCATGGTTAGGTATCAGACCTGCATGTGGCCAGTAGGCTGCTTCTGCCTGAGACTTTGAGCCTGCATGATACGAGGAAGCAGGGAAAGTTTAGGATGTATACTTGTAGTTACAGTGGTATACAGGACTCAAGGGGAGATCATGTTAGCATTAAAAATGGATTCTGTTTCTCTAAGCTGCCCAGCTTCTATTCTGTCTATTTGCTAAATCTTGTTTTCTAGTCTTCACATGAATTCCAGCAACTACCAAATACCTGATACTGGTAATCTGCCTTAGTTGATGAAGTCAGTTACAAATCCCATCCCTAAAAAGAAGTGGATAGCTAGCAGCCAATGGTACTCAGGAAGAATCTACTAGAAGAAGCATTACCTGTGGACACCAGGTAGTAAGCAGATACAGAAGGCACAGTTTTGGGGAAACTGAAATGCTGCCACCCTAAAATGGTTCAAAGGCCACGAGAAATGTGAGAAGACTGGAGTTCTCTTCTGAAGGAATAAACAGCTTAGCTGCTCACTACCCATCTCTTAAAGGGAAAGACAATCTTACATAACTAACTAAGATCTTGTGACTTGAACAGAAACTAGGAACTTCTTATGGCTGTGCAAAAAAATAAATTCTTATCTCTTCCAACTGCAGTTCACAGGGAACTAAAAAACTATAAGCATAACTTGATCCTGTTGATTGCCAAACTATCTTGTATTCTCAAGCCTTTCTTTATTTGGGGGGGTGACATTTAGGGCATTAAGTCTTATTTCCATGTGTGCAACACAGCAAAGAGGCTGGGCCTCAGCCAACAAATCAAAGTGAAATGAATGAGTAAATCATCAAATAAAAACAACTTCTATTAGCATTCTCCTTTCTTCTAAATTAGCAAAGTAGCAATTAAGCAACACCTGCTATGATCACATGCTGTATATTTTGCCTTCAGGAACAGTAGAGATTAGTCACCCTTCCAATCCTATCATAGGTAATATCCTGGACAGAAGAAATTTAGAGGATGTGAAAAGGGGACAATACAGCTTATTCTGTGATGCAAAAGCAGAGATAAGTCCTGCTGCATTTGTGTTCTCTTCAGGAATTGTTTCTTCTTTTGGAATTGTTTTAGTAAAATATCTCACAGTGATTCTGCATAGCCACAATTGTTAAGAAACATAGGGACTGAAACATATCAAAAGGCAGTGGGTCCTCCTGTGACTGCACATAGAGGAATTACTCAAGAATCCCAAGGGATGTGGGGTCTGGTCCAGAGACCTTCTGAGTGTGTCCTTTCTCCTCAGAACTAACGCTTTCTGTGGGCAGGTAGGGATTGGAGTCCTAGATTCCCCATCACCTAGCTGAATGGCATAGGTAAATTTGCTGAATTTTCTGTTTCTCTGGTTGCTTATCTGTAAAATGGGCTTCTTGATACTTCCTGGGAAAGGTATGGTGAGCATTAAACATTTTCCTGTGTAAAAAGTGCACAGTGCTTGAACATTGTCACATCTCTCTGGTACTCTTCTTGTGGCTGATCAGTTGGTGAACAGCTCTGACTAGTTGGCTTAAATGACTTCCATCTTTATTCTCTGACCAGAACCTCCACAAGTGCAAGTAGGCCTGTGTCATTCCACCATCTCAAAAACTCAAAAACTTACAGTGTTGGACTGGCAGACAGCAAAAATCTCCCACACTTTAGCACTTGGCTCGGGCTCTTTCCAGAAAGCTGCCATGATGTTCCAGGAAGACAGGAAAGCAGCCAGGCCTGCTCTGCTAAAAGGTTTATTCTCACCTGCACTGACTGGGCTCCGCTTCTCTTTGGTGCTTCTTCCTCTAGTTTCACCCACATATCTCCCCTCAGTGACACAGAGACTCACTGCGAACAGTGATGTCACCTTATTTGTGGCCATCCCTAGAAAGAGCAGGACCACCTCTGGAAAATATTTAGTTACCTTTTGCTTTAAGAATTTACCTTACCTTGTTTCTAAATAAAACAATAATTCTACTTGGAAAATTTATCCTATGGCAATATGTATGAAACAAGAAAAAATATGTACATATAAGAATGCTTCATTGGAGCACAGTTAACAGTAGAGATAAAAAGCAACTATCCAAATTTCATCAATAGGGATAAATAAACTGCAGACTATATAAAAGATTTAGTAACCATCCATTTAAATAATATATTCAACTGTACTGCTACAGAAAGCCAGTGACAGTGATTTCTCAAGTTAACACGCTCAAAAAGGGAGAAAGGAACCTTCCACCTATTACTTAATATAATTCTGTGGCACACAAATTCTTACAAGTGTATTATTTTCACAATAATTTCACAGGAGAACCTTACGAGACTAGAACCCTTTACCTCTAAACTTCTGATTCCCACCTGCACTACTTCCAGATCAGAGTCAGCTTTGAAAATCCTTCTTGCAGCAAGAGAATTTATCTTGTGGGTGAGATACATGTGCAGAGATGGATAAACTGATGAAGATCAGCAAATCTTCATTCATTTAATCCAAAGGAAAGGCCTCATCATTCATTCATTCATTCAAAAAAAAAAAAAAGAAAGAAAGAAAGAAAGAAAGAAATGGGGGCACTACCCTGTGTGCTGTTCTTAGAACCAGAAATACAATTCCCTATCCCTTTATCTGTGTTTTGCTTTCCAGTTTCAGCTACAGACAGTGAACTCTAGTCTGAAAATATTAAATGGGAAATTCCAGAAACAAATAATTCATACATTTTTAAATGTGCATGGTGAAATTTCACACCATCCTGTTCTGTCCTGCCTGACCCGTGAATCATCCCTGCCTACACCCTCACACTGTAATGCTTCTCTTCAATACTAAGTCACAATGCCTATGTCATTTGCCTCACCTTCATCTCATCACAGAGACACCAACACTGTCACAAGAAGGGGACAGACAGGAAGAGAAATTATATTCATATTACTTTTAATACAGTATACTGTTATGATTATTCTATTTTAGTAGCTAAAATTAATTTCTTATTGTGCTTAATTTATAAACTAAATTTTATCAAAGGTATGTCTGTGTATTAGTTAGCTTTCTGTTATTATAAAGAAATATCTGAGATAATTAACTTATAAAAAGAAAGGCTTTATTCTTGGTGGTTCCATCCTCTGGGCCTGCTCCAGCGGTCCGAAGGCCTCTCCCTAGGCTATATCTCTTAAATGTTCTACCACCCTAGACACCAAAGACTTAACACATTAGGTTTCAGAGAACATTCACGATTCAAAAAAGTATGCATAGAGTTCAGCCCTATCCATGATTTCCAGCTTCAACTAGGACTCTTGGAACGTATTCCTGATGAATAAGAGTGGGCAGCTTGTATGCAAAAGACTGACCCTGTCACACCTCAGAGCATTCTTCCCAGTGGAAGTCTCCATAATTAAAGAAACTTTTTTTGGCCTTGCATTTCTTAGTTAGTATGGTGAGTACGTCAGACCTGGTCTTCTGAGATCAGACTTTGAAGGCAATCGTGCATCAGAGATGGCATTAGCCATAAATATTTTGTCAGTAACTTTCAATTCTAGTGGGGATGAAATATTGTATAGTATATTCAGTACAGGATCACAAGAGTTACCCCAACTGGGAAAGGAGAAAACAAGGAAGTAGGGATTAAAAAATTACCAAGATTCAATATGCTTATTATCAAACTCCTAAGGTGAATGTAAACTCTATGTATTGCAAACATATTAATTAAAAAGAAGCCACTTAAACCACAAAATACTCTAAAATAAGGTCACTGATCACTTAAAGGAATTTTAATAATATATCTATCGAAGGTTCACATTGTTATTTATACACTATATCCCTTTACTGAACAAGTATTTAGGGAGCATTTGCAATGTTCAAGGCTCTTTACTTTGTTTAGTGGGGGGATATAAAGATAAAATCCACAATTATGAAGTTATTATCAAATAAGTAAATAAGTTGATATATGCAAAAGCTAGCTAGACAGGCTCAGTTTCTTTACCAAGACTTATACTTTCTTTAACATTTTGTTTGACATGAGAATCTGTGATTTAGCAGACGTCGTTCCCAAAATGAAATTTCTCTAGGAATCCCCATGGAAAGCTCCCATATTTCCCAATTCCATTCCAGCTGTGGCTGCAGCTTTCACCCACAGCATGTTCTGTGTTCTTCCTAGTCCACAATGAAGCCTTATTGGTTGATGGAAAACCTCCAATACGTTGGCGAATGTAGGTGGGAAGAATGAATACATTTGTCTTATTATTGATTTTAAGGGAAGAGTAGCTCAGATTTTCACCATTAGATATATTAGCTGTAGGTTTTTCAAAGATGTCTTTATCAAATTGGGAAGTCTCCATATAATATTTACTTTGCTGAGAGATTTTTTCAGGAGCTGATCTTTAATTTTATTGAATGATCATTCACCATTTATTCTGATAATTGTAGTCTGTCTTCGTTAGTCTAGCTATACAGTGAGTTACACTGATTTTTAAAAGCTAAATCAAGTTTGTATTCCTGAGACAAATGTCATGTTTTGTGATGTATTATCTTATTTAATAGACTGTTGGATTTGTGAAATCTCATTTACTATTTTACATATATTCTTATAAATTATATAGGTCAGTAGTTTTCTTTCTTTGTGATGTCTTTATTTGACATCAGATCTACTGTTTTCTGTCAGTTTCATAGAATAAATTGGGAATTATTTTCCACTCCTTACTATTCTGAAGAAGTCTGTGTACCACAGATTCATTTCTTACTTAAATGTTTGATAGAATTAACTAGTGATGTCATGTGGCTCTACAATTTTCTTAGTGTTGCATTTTAACTACAAATTATCTTTAATAGATACAAGGGCATTCAATTTACTGAGCCCCTCTTGTGTGACTTTGTTTCCATCAAAGAGTTTCTCTCTCTCTCATCTAAATTCTCAAATGCATTGATGTGTTAGAGATACAAGCATGGGTACTGGGGATTGAACTTAGATTCCTCATACTGAGCTACAAGCAAGATACTTTTATTTCTTTGCTACTTTTGTTTTTTATATGAGGTCTTTCTAAATTGCATAGCCAAAACTCAAACATGTAGTCCTCCTGCCTCAGCCTCCCAAGTACTGGGATTATAGGATTGTGCTACTTCCCTGTCTTTTTATTTTATATTTAATAACTCTCATATCTGCGGCTATGTCACCATTTTCATTCCTAACATTGGTAATCTGAGTCTTCTTTTGTTTATTTATTTTTCTGACTTGTCTAGCTAGAGCTTTGTCAATTTTATCGATCTTTTCTAAGAACATACTTTTGATTTCATTATCTCTTTTGCTTTTATGTTTTATAAGTAAATGACTTACACTTTGACCTTTGTTATTTCTCATGTTTACTTAGGTTTAATTTGCTTTTTATTTTCCTAAAATGCAAGCTAAAGTATTGATTCAATGCCTCTCTTAATATGTATTCAGCCCCACAATTTTCACTTTAAGTCCTATTTTAGATGCATCCAAAAATTTTGGTGTGTTGTATTTTTATGTTTATTCTGCTCAAACTGTTTCTCAATTTCTCTTTTGATTTCTTCTTTACCCTCTGAGTTATTTAGAAGAGTTTTGTTTATTTTTCAGATATTTTGGAATTCTTCTGCAAAGATTTCTGCTACATTCTACCTTATTCCCAGTATAGTCAAAGTATATATTTAGCAAGACTTTAATCATTTTGAACTTCTGAAGACTTTTTAACGGCCTAAACCAGTGATGTCAAACCTTTTAGAGATTGAGTAACCAAGCTACAACCCAGAAATCACTTATTTATTTTGGAGAATGAGTACCCAAAGTGACTGCAATTAAACTTGAATACTAAGGTTTTAGTTTAGAAAAAAATTCTCATACATTAACATCTTCTGTTTTAAAAGAAGAACAAATAGCGTGTACACCATGCATTCATCACCTCTGTCTAGAATGTTTTATTTTGGTAAACATTCAGTGTGCACTTGAACAGAGTGTATGGCCTGTTGTTGGGTAAGATGTTGCATATAAGTCAGTGAGCTCAATAAAATGTTAGTGTCCTACTAGGTTTTTGACAGGAACTTTGAAATCTCTTGCTATATTTTTAGGTTTATCTATGATATTTGCAGTTCTGTCAGTCTTTATTCTATGTGTTTTAAAGCTCAGTATATGGCTATATGAACATCTACTGTTGCTTACTTTCTTCTTTTTTTTTTTTTTTTTTTTTTTTTTTTTTTTTTTTTTTTTTTTTTTTTTTTTTTTTTTTTTTTTTTTTGAGACAGGGTCTCGCTTTGTGGTTCAGGCTGGCCCTGAGCTCAGCCTCAAATTCACATCACAGCAATCCTCCTGCCTCTGCCTCCCGAGTGCTAGGATTACAGGCGTGAGCCACCATGCCCGGCACTGTGGAATGTGATACTGATTGCTGCTGGGTGTGAGTCTCCACACCCAGTATTGTATGTGGTTAACCAGGGATCAAACCCAGCCCTTGCACTTGCAAGACAGGTGCCAGAACCACTTAGCTAAATCCCTGGCCCTGTTGCTTATTTTCTTGATGAATTAAAACTGTTCTCTTCCCCATTGTGGAGTGCAATCATGATGTGTGTATGTAATGTACCAATAAAGATTTCAATTAAAAAAAAAAACTGTTCTCTCTTTATGAGCTGACCCTTTTAATCACCAGTACTATTCTTCTCTTTGGAAATCTACTCTCTCTAATATGAATGTAGCCATTTCAGTGTAAGTTTAAAAAGTGTTATCATTAATAAATAGCAAATTTAACCCAAAATTTACCTTATAATACATTTGTTTTATAATTAAAGATGACTTTGTGTAGGCAACATAAAAACAGGTCTTGGGTTTTTTGTTTATTATAATCTGGCCATCTCAGGCTTTAAATTAAAATGTTTAGAACATTTACTTTTTACTTTACTGATATGACAATATATCATCAAAGAGTTTATTTTCTAAATGAACTAACAATTCCACATCTAAAATATAAAACACAAAACTACAAATTTTTGTCATCTATTATTTGTTAATTCTCTTCATTTCTCTTCTGCCTTCTTTTAAGTTGAGATTTTATGAACCCTTTTGTCATCTTTGTTGACTTTCTCTACTTACTACCCCACTTACTTATTTGTTGCTGAGACAAAATACTGAACACCCAAAGTTAAAGGAGAGGCTTATTTAACTCACAATTCGTAGAGATTTCAGATCATTACTGGCCGGCTTTAAGGCATGATAGCATGGGTGAGGGACATCACAGAAAGGAAAAGGTTCATGGCAGGCAGAAGGCAGCAAATATCGAGGTGTAGCTCTTTCTGACCCTTGTATCTTACTGAAGTTACCCACTCAGGGCAGGTCGCACTCACAGCATGAATCCTCAGATTGCATCACAAATGAATCCCAGTATCACATTCTTGATCCCAGCATTCCAAACCCTAGATTCAGCCACCTCTGAAAATCCTCACCTATGACCACATAAGCCTTTAGGGGGACATCCAGATTTAATGCATAACAATTACTTACCATATTAATTTTTGGTTTTACTGTTTGAAAGTTTATCATGGTGGTAATATTTTTGGTGATTATAATTCCTTGGTATAAATCCAGATTTTCATTTACTTTTTTTTTTTTTTTTTTTTGCTTGAGGGACTTCCTTTAAAATATCATTTAGTGGATACTGCTAGAAGTAAATTCTTTCAACTTTTGTGTTTTAAGAAGTCTTTATTTTGCCTGCAGTTTTTTCAAAATGATTTTTTTCTATGTATAGAAGTTTAATACATCTAGTGTTTAGTGTCATCCCTTGCATTACTTCCATTAATAACTCAATATCACCCTTATCCTGGTTCTTCTAGATATGTCTTTTGTTCTGGGTGTTTCTTTTATTTTTAGTTCTTTTTTTTTGAGACAGAATCACGCTAAATCATTAAGTTACCCAGGCTTGGTGCAAATTTGTAATCCTCCTGCCTCAGCTTCCCAAAGTGCTAGGATTACAGGCACTACATCTATGTACTGGGTACTTTTAAGATTTTCTATAGTTATAACTGGATTTAACAGTTTGATTCTGAAGTGTTTTGGTGAAATCTTCTTCATGTTTCTTAAGACTGGGGATCATAGGCACCTTTATCCACAGGTTTATAGTTTTTTTTTTTTTTTTTTTTTTTTTTTTTGAGACAGGGTCTCACTTTTGTGGTTCAGGCTGGCCCTGAGCTCAGCCTCAAACTCACATCCTAGCAATCCTCCTGCCTCTGTCTCCCGAGTGCTGGGATTACAGGCGTGAGCCACCACGCCCGGCACTGTGGTATGCGGTACTGATTGCTGCTGGCCATGAGTCTCCACACCCAGTATAGGTATGTGGTTACCAGGGAATTGAACCCGGGTCCTTGCGCTTCCAAGACAGGCGCCGGAACCACTGAGCTACTCCCCGGCCCAACAGGTTTATAGTTTTTATCAAATTTTGAAATTGTGTAGATTTCCTTAAATATATTTTTCTATTCCATAGACTCATCAAATTTGTGGCTCCATATTTGATTTTAGACATTTTAGAATTTCTTTTTATTCTATTTATTCTTTTATCACACTTTTGATAATTTCCATAGGGCTACCTGTAAGTGTACTATTCTTTTCTTTTCCAGTATCAAATCTGTTTAAATTTAGTCCAATGCATTTTTTTATTGCAGACATTGTAATTGACATCCATGTAAGTATGTGTCTTTTTATGTCTTCTAAGTTCCTCCATAAGATACTGAGTTTCCTGTCGCTTCTTAAATTCAAGGAATATAGCTACAATAATAATTTTATTGTCCCTGTTTACCAATTCTATAATCTATGTCACTTCTCTGCTGATTTCAAGCCAATTATTTCTTTTGTCATTTTCACCATGCCTCCCAAGTGAGGTTCATATTTCTCTGTTTCTTTATGTGTCCTGTGGAGTGGGAAAATCTAAGATGGTCCTGATCACTAATGTGTGTTTATAATTCCCTAGACTTGATGAGGGGCTGTTTCTTTCACAAGGGTATCACACTGTATGACAAAAGGGATGATGAAAGTTTGCAAGTGAAATAAAAGTTCTAAATCAATTTAATTGATCAACAGAGAAATTATCTTCAGTGAAACAACCAGGAGTTTTCTCAACAAGCAGCAGGATAGATGCAGAGGAAGTCAGAGAAATGCATTCCCGATGGAAAGAAGACACGACCTCCATGAGTTCTACAATTACAAGGAAGTGAATCCAGCTACCAACCACCGGACCTTGTGAAAAGACTGTAAGCCTTACCCAAGACCACAGCCCCAGCTGACACTTTGATTCCAGCCCCATGAGACCTTGTGCTGATAAACTAATTGAGCCTTATCTGGACTTCTGACATACAGAACTTTGAAGTGATAAGTATGTTTTGTCTTTAGCTTCTGTCTTAGTCTCCTTGGGCTACTTCAAAATTACCAGAGACTGGATAGCTTATAATCAACAGAAACTTCTCTAAGTTCTGGAGGCTAGAAGTCTGAGATCAGGTTTCATTCTGGTGAGAACCTCCCTTCTGGTTGCAAATTGCCAACTTCTTGTATTTTCACATGGTAGAATTGAGCAAGAGAACTCTGAGGTTTATCTATGAAGACAGTAATCCCATTCATGATCTAATTTCTTCCAAAAGGCTCTGCTTCTTAACACTACTATACTGGATTAGAATCTCAACATCTCTAAAAGAGATATTCAGTCCATAATGGTGGTAAGAAGTTAAGTGGCAGTAAAAAATCAGCATACTCAGTAATAGTTCATGGTATACCAGGTATTGTCAATTTTAACTTGTTGAATTTATATTAATGAAAATAACATTGAACTTTGATATTAATACTGTTAGGTTACTTGGCAACCATTTAATCCTTCCATGGGCTACTTTTATGCTTTCCTAAACAGAACTAGAGCAATATTTAACCTAGGATGAATTTTGCCCTATTTACTGAGGCAAATATTTTCAGAATGTGTTACCTGATTCTCCAAAAACAATAAGATTTTTCACTCAGGCTATTAGGAATAGGAACTTGTCTGTTGAACCTTCAAGTATTGTGTCCTATAGTCCTCAGGTGGCCCTTTCCCAACCTTAGTTCATTTCCTTGGACATAGGCACTGATTAGCCCTCACCTTCTGACCCAAGACATTTGCTGATATTCAGAACTCTTCATCTGTTCAGCTCTTCCTTCTCAGGTACCCTGGCCTGAAAGTCTTAGCTGCCTTGGCATCTCCACTCTCTCAGCAGAGACTTCATATCAAAGAGGCACCTGAGTTTCCTGTTCACTGGACCAAGGTCTGAAAACTCTCTCTCTACAAAAGGCTAGGGCAATTCCAGTGCTTATTGACTTAGTTTCTCATGTTTAAAGATCATTGTCCCTTATTACCTGATCCTCAATGTGAACTCAATGTTCATATATTTTTCTTATTTTTTAATATTCCATAGAAGAGGATATATCCAGTCCCTGTTATTCCATCTTGACAAAATTGGCTATTCTTCTTCGTATTGTTATTCTAGTTATTGCTCTATGAGTGCAATATGCATCCTTAAGTTTTCACAGTCCACTTATATTTCTAGTAAAATACAGAAAGCCTGAAGCCATTTGTTCCATATGTCATGCTGCGGCTCATGTTATAATTATATGTATTGCATCTATATTTGTTATGTCACATAGATACTGCTATGATTTTTACATTTATATGATTCATGTAAAAAATTAAGAAAAAATATTATTTTGCATTGACAATTTTTTGTTGTCCATTCTTTTACAGAGATGTCACTGCCATCTAAGATGATTTACTTTCAACTTGAGAAACTTTCTTTAGCATTTCTTGCAATGAAAAGATGCTGGTCAGAATACTTTAAATCTTCTTACATCCAGAAATATTTTTCTTGCCTTCATTCTTGAAGAATATTTTCTTTGGTTGTAGAACCTGCATTGGTGGTTTTCTTCCTTCAGCACTATAAATCTTCTTGCTGTCTTCAATCAATCGTCCATGGTTTTTTATTAAAACTTGGCTATTATTAAACCATTTTTCTCTTTCATAATATATTTTGTTCTCAAAGACTAATCCTTCATTTTGGTTTCAACAGCTGGACCACAATATCCCTTGATATAAAATAATTTATGCATATTTTACTTGATGTGCTTTGAAAGTATCATCTGTATTTTACCAAATTTGAGAAACTGGTTTGCCATCCTTACCAAACTTATTTTTTCCTCTTCTCTAGAATTCTAATTGCACGTTTTGGAACACTTACTATTAATGTATCACAGGTCTCTGAAACTGTTAATATTTTTCCAATCCTTTTTTCTTTGTTCCTCACATTAGACACTTGTCTTTGGGTTTGTTTGTGTTTTATTGATCATTTCTATTTAGCTGTTATGTCCATCTGTGATTTTTTTAAATTTCAGCTGTTATATTTTTTCAGTCCCAAAAATTCAGCTTAGTTTTTTTCTGTTAAATTTTCTATTATTTTTTTAATTCATTGAGCTTATATTTTGGTTTATTTCATTGGAAATTATTTTAATAGCTGCTTTAAAATTCTTATCTGTGATATGAGATGTGCCATTTATTTGGTTTACCCTCAATTTATTAGTGTTAGGCTTTGTAAATTCTCAGTTTTGTTATTTTGCTGTAGCAAATGACTTTCTTTTGTCTATGAAATTCCATTACATGACAACTCAGTTCAAATTTATCTTTAGTTGAGCTTCATTATTTGTTTTGTGCATATGTGGTTCAAAGATCAATCTGGCAGATGGGGACACAGTACTTGAGGATTCCCTGTGTGACTCTCTTTAAGGGTTCTCCAACTTTCTCCACCAGCTATGAACATTCCTACCAGAAGACACTGGGATTTCTACTGACTCTCACTGCCACTTTGTACATTTGGTGGATGCACTGAGACCCAAACTAAAAACTACAGACACAGAGAACTTCTTTCGTATAGATGCAGTCTCCAAATATTTATTCCTCACCAGAGTCTGTCTCTCTTTCTCTTCTGTCCCTGGTAGACTCAGGGAGTTGCTATTTGCTCTAGTCCACACTTATAGTTGTAAGCAAGGAAATTTTCCAGGATGATACATTTCATCATCACCTCAATCAAAAATCATGCTCAATTAGTTTTTAAATTCAACAATCTTATCTTGGATTCAAACCATTTTCACTAGGGCTTTGCAGAGACTTGTTCAGATGAATATCACAAAGATGTTTTGTAAGAAGGCTATTTCCTGAAACCCTTGTTTGTTATCAAAACACTTAGCACTCTTTAACCACTATTATCTTGAAAGTACTTCTGAATTTCACCTTTTAGCTTTACCACTCTATTGGAAACTTTCTCTGCTAAGCCACAAACTTTCTATGGACAGAAAGGTATCTATGTGGACTTTGTCTACATTTTCCTACAGACTTAAAAATATCCTCAAGATGGTCTTTTGTATATCATAGTCATTTTATAGCATCCTCCAAAACTTTCTTTCTTTTCATATTCAAGAGAATCTGGCAATAGTTCCTCTCTGTGAAGAAGCAGAGTGTTGTGATGATAGAAGCAATTTTTTCTTTTAATGAGCTCTACAGGTCATACAAACAAAACTAGATATCCACAAGGCACTTTCTTTCACATAGAAATTAGCATAGTTCTGCAAGACAGGCCAGTGGTGTAGAGATATGAAAGCCAAAAGTCAACTATATCTCGGCCTCTCCTTGTGTGGGCAGTTGTTGGTTCTCTTGAATTTCACAATCAGGTACAAATATTACAAATGTTTATGTGGTATTTACTGGCTGGTGCTGTGGTTTTTCAGTTTATTTCACAAAATCTCTTCCAGATCATGTTATGTATCATCAATATTTGTCATTCTGTTTAAGACTGTAGAACCTTTTGATTCCCTACACTGCATCATTTCCCAGCATCTTACTCACAATAATTTTATATGACAACATTCTTAGAGTTTTATAAACTGTGTGATTTTTCCTATTTGGCAGTAAGTTCATCCACTAAATAATTTGTTCCTTAGTACAGTACTACTTATTGAATGCTCCTGGTGTGCTTTGTTTTGATTTGACCAGGACTTCTATTATTTGTTTTGCAAGACCAATGACTGATTAATCAGCACCTTTTCTTATCAAGTTGTTATGGCTCATATTTAAGTTTACTTTTATTTGTTTAGTTTTCTTATTTTAAATTTTATCAGCAACATTGCCATAATAGTAAATTGTTTAATATAGCAGAGTTTGGCAAAACAAGAAGCCAAATTTTACCATAGACCTGGGTATTTACAGTCCTCAGAGCTAACACTGGTTTTTTTTTTTTTTTACACTTTTTTTTTGAGATAAGGTCTTGCTTTGTAGTTCAGACTGGTCCTGAGTTCTCTATGTAGCCCACCTGACCCTGGATCTCACATCAATCCTCCTGTCTCTGCCCCCCAAGGGCTGGGATTATTTATTACCTATCTCTTTACAGAAGAGGTTTACTGTCTCCCTCAAATGAAGGGTCTTGGTAGAATAAGAATTTGTATAACCAGCTGATGTAAACCCCCTCAGTGTCTTCCATCATAAGGATGAACTTTTTTTATATCCTGTGTTCCAACAGTTTAGGAAAATGACTCTTGAGATTATAATTCTTCCTCACTAACTTTATCATGTTTATCTAGACCTAGAACTTTCTCTTTCATCTCACATCTCATCTTCATAAATTACCACACTGAGTCATCAGACATGTTTATAAAACACTAATTAAGGATAAAATGTAAGGGCATAATAAAGTAAGAAAATCACCCAAATCTCATTATTCACCATACAATTCATTGTTAACCTTTGCAGTCTATATTTTGCAGCATTCATTAAAAAGAGCAAAAGAGAGAAGAAAGAGAGAGACCCACTTAGTCTTCAGAATGAAAATTGAATGTCCTTCTAACTTTTTATCACTCTACTAGAGCTTATTTGATCTTATAAGTCATCCTGCATGTACAGGGGGAGCACAGGGCTCATACTTGGGAAGGAAACATTCATATGGTCAGTCTAATACTCTCCCCTCTCCACAACATAACATTCATCAACTACCAGTGACTTCTCTCCTTTCCTTAAGACTCAACCACCAAGTTCAGTTTTACCATGCCCTGGCATATGGCAATTCTTTCACTAAAATTGTTAAGAGAGCTGTTTAATCACTGTCTATCTTCATGGTCTGGCAAGTTAAAATACTTTGGGGTTTTGAAATCACCTCTTCAGATTGCCTAGTAATGCTACATCAAACCACAGGTTCCCATGAAACTCACAGTAAGAGAACCCTTAGACCAAAGCTTCTCTGTTTCAAAACATCTTATTTCATTTGCATAATCTCATAGTCTTTTAAGTCTTCTCCCTGCCCCAGTCAAAAAAGTGGTTTACCTCCAAAGATTAGTAATGGCTGGGAGAATTCAAGCAGAAGCTTGTTCTCAGTGTCAGCCATCAGTGTTTTAGAAAGCATTAGGTGCAGACCCAGCAGGGTGACTGTGTTACATCAAAGCTTTACACCTGCAAGAATGGCAAGACTGGGCCGGGGAGTTAGCTCAGTGGTTCCGGCGCCTGTCTTGCAAGCACAAGGACCCGGGTTCAATCCCCAGTAACCACATAACAATACTGGGTCTGGAGACTCACCCCAGCGGCAACCAGTACCACATACCAGTGCCGGGCGTGGTGGCTCACGCCTGTAATCCCAGCACTTGGGAGGCAGAGGCAGGAGGATTGCTGTGATGTGAGTTGGAGGCTGAGCTCAGGGCCAGCCTGAACCACAAAGCAAGTCCCTGTCTCAAAAAAAAAAAAAAAAAAAACCTTAAAAAAAACAAGAATGGCAAGACTATCAACACATTTCTACTGAAGTGCTCTCAGAAACCAAGAACAGTGAGATCACCTCTAGATAGAAAGAATAGAGGAAAGTATCAGAAATGAGATATCACAATGTCAGATCTCAAACCAAGGGAGTACTACATTCATAATTACATATGACGGGAGAGTATTTAAATAGAATACAATTTATAGGTTTGTGGAAGTTGAAAAGTCGGGTGCAAGCTACAATTATACAGTGATCCCATTTGGTTGAACTACAAGTGAAGGGGAGATGGGATACTTTTTTCATAAGATGGTTTGAAGCCTGAATGACAGGTAGAATGTCCAAGATGCTAAGACATGACATTGGATTTTATTTGATTAAGTACAGGGAACAATAGAGGCTTCTGAGCAGTTACATGACATAACCTCATTTAAAGTCTGAAAGATGATTACTGCAAAGCCCTTGTGTTTTATGGTTCTTTGTATACCACTGTAAGGAAGAATGTGAGTTGTTTTAAGTAGAATTTGTTTTGAATCATGTACAAATCAGCCTTGAGTATCTGCAGGCTCCTTTTCCATGGATCCAATCAACTACAGTTCAAAAATATTTGGAGGAAAAATTGTATTTGGACTAAATGTATACAAACTTTTTTGCTTGTCATTCCCTAAACAACAGAGAATGATAAGTTATACAACATTTATTTGGCATTATAAGTAACAGAGATGAGTTAACATAAATAGGAGAATATTCATTGGTTATATGCAAACACTATTTCATTTTATGTAAGGGACATGAGTAATCACCAACTTTGATGTCCATAGGGGGGTCCTGGAATTAATCTTTCATGAATACCAAGGGATATCTATATACTCTTGCTTTTGTTTCCTCCAGTGGCTGCCAAAACACAATCGATAGACAGCTGGCAGGGTTAGGAATATTGCCTATGTCAGTGGAAAGAGTTTTTCATCTGTCTCATGACAGATAAAAAGTGTCCCTGAATAGAGAAAGAACGACAGCTACAGATGGCAGAGTGGTCAGATAGCCAGTTCTCACTAATGTGTTAATATCCTAGCAGAGGGCTTTATACAACCTATGTGTAGTATTTCTGTATTTTTATATATACAGCCAAAATGAAGAAATTCTGTGAAATAAATCTCAGCACTGTGAAAACAAAAAGCATTCTCATGTGACACTACATAAGGTAACTTTTGGTCAAAGCCTTTGTTTCTTCAGAGGTTGGGCCCCTCTTGTGCCTGGTTCTACTTATTTCCCCACCAACTTGTCAAATTTTACAATTCCATCTCAGAGTCAAATATAACCATGCCTCAGGATTGCAACCTTGAAGGAAGGGGATTGTGTTTTGCCATTATATGTGGCTGAGAAAATAAAGATGGCTGGTATGAGAGGTAAACTAGGGAGAGAATAGAAGAGCTATGAGAGAACAGACATTTTTATAAGACAGTTCCAGGAAGAGATGAAGACTAGCAGTAGGCATTTAGGACATTATATAGATAAGAGATGACAGATAAGGGGAGCATGGCTTGGCCACTAGCTCCTGAAATTTTAGAATAAAAGAAATATCTCCAAGGGCTTAGAAACTGCTACAGTTGCTGGGTTTTTTTTAATAATAAATCTTTTAGTTTCACATCTTGTACAATTCAAATTAAGTCTTGAAAGATATCAAGGACATACAATGAAGAATTTATGATGAGTAAGGCACAGTCTTACCAGATAGGCAGACAGAGAAGGTAGGAAAACATGAAGAGAAGTGTAGGAATACACCGACCATGGGAACCAGCCTGTTGGATGGTCCTCAGTGATGCTTATCTTTTCTCTTCAGGTTTGGACAGTGCCCTCTTACAAAGAACTAGCACTGATCTGCTTAACCATTTTATGAAGGTAGCAATGTTCAACTTCTAACACAGATCATAAAGTCTTTGCCTGTTTCTCTTGGCTCATTCTCTCTAGAGAAGCAGCTGCCACATTATGAGGATGCTAAGGCAGCACTGCAGGCAGGAGCATAATGAGAGAGGGGTCTCAGACTTGCAGCCAGTACCAACTTGCCAATCATATGACAAAGCCAGCAAAACTCTATCTCAACAGAGCTTTCAAAGGAATGGAGCCCCAGCCAATTATGAACAAAATTTATCAAAAGGAGAAGAAAAAACATCAAAAACCTTGAATCAAAGCAACCCAGCTAAGTCCATAGAAACTTTAAGGAAATGAGCATTTATTGTTGTTTTAGGACACCAAGTTTTGAGATAATTTCTTATAGGGTAGTAGATAATTAATCTACTGCTGGACCATGAATAAAAACAGTTATCAATGAAGCAAAGAGTTAATGAACTAGTCTCAGAAGATGAAAGGGATCTGAGACTTAGGGATGTGAGGGAAAATTTTCGGGATATAAGGATAAGAGCTTCAGTTGATGTTTGGGTTACACAGATCAAAATGCAGGTGAAGCTGAATGTCTAGGGCTGGCTCTTTTATCTGAACTCACAGGAGTACAGTATATATTTACAGTTATTTCTAGGAAACTTAGCTAGGATTCAAAGAATAAAAGAAGAAGCAGAGATTCAGGACAACAAACATCCCTAGTTATGGCAGATGTTCTGGGTAACTCTACAGATCCCCTTTACTAGACCAAGTCACTAATCCTTCAGCTATTGCATCCTTCTTCTGAGAATTGCTAAAGTAGCTCCCTCACTTAGAAGTGACTGGGAAGTTAAAGTTTCCCTCAGCACAACCAGTATCCATTAAATGACTAACACAGGGATACAAAGATTTCACAATTCTGTAGTACCATTCTTACTTCAAAACTCTTCCTGGGATCACAGTGAGACTATATTTTTACTGAAACTACCTCTTGCTTAGCTTCTTTCTCTCTGCTACCCTACTTCCACCACTTCCTCACAGAATTTGCCTTATACAGTAAATGACTTGTATAAGAACTCCTGCTACATGCTCTGCTACTTGGAAATCCAAAGTAAGACAACAAATTTAAAGAAAATACATTTACCTACAGAATCTATTGTATGCATATAATAGCTTCTGGTCAGTTTTCTCATTGTCAAAATGAAATACTAGAGATCTGCAACTTAAAGGAAGACAAGTTTAACTTGATTCATAGTTTCAAGGGTTCTGTCTACAGCTGGCTGGCTTCAAGGAATCTTAGTAATAGGGTATAATGAAGCATAGCTGCTAGTTTCATGTTACCTGGGAAGCAGAACATAGGAGAAGAGCAACAGAGAAAAAGGTAGGCAAGGAACTAGATCTAGATTTTAAGGTCACATCTATATGACCCATCCAAACATGTTCCAAAGTGTGTTTACTAATCACCTAGACAGCTTTTGAGACAATCAAGTTGAAAATTAGGTGTAACTATCACATTTCATTGCTTACCAACTTAACAATTTTTTTGTTTTTAGGTAGGGTCTCATCTTGTAGCTTAGGCTGGCAAGCTCGCTATGTAGCCCAGGCAAGTTGGAACTCATAGCACTCCTCCTGCCTCTGCCTCCTGAGTGTTGGGATTACAGGAGTGAGCCACCACACCTGGCACTGTGGTATGTGGTACTGATTGCTGGTGAATGTGAGACACCACACCCAGCATTGTTGTATGTGGTTACCAGGGATCGAACTCAAGTCCTTCAGCTTACAAGGCAGGTGCCAGAACCACTGAACTACACTTCTTAGACCATACTCCATTTTCAAAGAAATACATAATTCTACCTAAACATGATACAACCATCTTGTTATAACAAAAAAAAGTCTCAACAGTTTTATCTTTGTTCAAAAGTCCAAGCCCAAAGTATCCTCTGAGACTCTTGGCAAACTCTTAACTGTAAACCACTGTAAGAATAAAAAACAAGTTATATGTTTCACGGTACAAGGATACAAGGTAAACATTCTCATTTCAAAAAGAAATGATGGGAAACAGAGAAGGATAAAACTAAATCAGGAGTGAAATCTGTCAAGGCAAACATTAAGTCCTGTAATTTCATGTCTGGCATCCAAGGCACATGGAATTGTAGCCCAGATGGCCTTTTTCGATGGTTTCACTCACTGCATGAGCTTTCTTTAACAGACATTCCATTTTCCATGTGTCTCTGACTTCCTGGGGCCACCACTGCAATGGTTTTTTTGTTTGTTTGTTTTGAGACATGGTCTCACTTTTGTAGTTCAGGCTGGCCCTGAGCTCAGCTTTGAACTCACAGGAATCCTCCTGCCTCTGCCTCTTGAGTGCTGGGATTACAGGCGTGGCACACCTGGCACTGTGGAATGTGGTTCTGATTGCTTGTGGGTGTCAGTCTCCATGCCCAGCATTGTTGTATGTGGTTACCGGGACTGAACCAAGGCCCCTTGCATTTGCAGTGGCGCTGGAACCACTGAGCTAAATCCCCAGCCCACCACTGCAATTTTGGCTTCATTCTCACAGCCACATGCATCCGTCATTAAGAGGTCCACTTCCTGATCTCCCATGCCTTCCTTTTGAATTTAAACAGAAGACTCCATGACCTCGAAGCTCTTGCATTCTGCATGCTAGAACAACTCGCATCATGAGGACAATACCAAAGGCCTGCCACAGGCACCCTGGATCACAGCTGCAGCAGTCTCTGAGTTCTTGGATGGCTAAGCATGATAAAATGAATTCTAGTGAACCAATTCCCTAGGCAACCCTTTTACAACAAAGGACTCAGAGACTCTTTTCTCAAAGGAAAATATAAACCATTTTTGCTCCCTTGAACGTGGATGGATAGGGTCTTGTTGGTGCCTGAGATTCCCTCAAAGCATCTTTCTTGTTCTGATTGAAAGTGCTTGGTTTCTTTCAAACAGTGTTAATTTCTTCAGCAAGCATACCTCCTTTGACCCCAAATTTGCTCATGTTATTTTCTGGCCAAATTGGAAATTTTTCAAATCTCTTTGCTCTACTCTTTTCTCCTAATTCTCACTATAAAACTTGTTAAACACAGCCAGCAGTACCCATATCACAGTCTGATTCGTGGGCTGCTTGAAATTTCCTCTGCTAGTTACCATCTTTAACTCAGCCTCACATAAAATCTTAGGAAATGTATAAAACTCAGACAAATTTGTTACCAGAAGGAAATATGTATGGCCTCCAGTCCAAATTCTGATAGAGTTATATCTATCTGAAACTTCATAAACCTGGCCTGTACTGCTGGCATTCTTGTCAGCATTATAGTCTTCTAAGAACTGACTGGAATAGCCTACCGATCTCTGCTTATCATTTTCTAGCCCACATCTCCAAAGCTTTCCAAACTCCTCTCACAAGCCAATTCTAAAGGTTTCTAAATCCCATGATCAGGTATAATTGCACCAACAAACCAAATTCTCTGGTACCAGTTTTCCATTTTGGTCAGCTTTCCTATTCTAAGATAGAATAGCCAAGATCAACAATTTAAAAGAGAAATTTGATCACAGCTTCAGAGGTTCAGTCCATGATTAATTGGCTCCAAGGCAGAAACATGGCCGAAGGCCATGACAGAGTGAAGCTGGTCAATTCATGTCCACTGGGACAAACACCAGAAAGGAATGGGCCAAGGACCACATATAGATATCAAGGTCATACCTTCATGATTCACCCAGACATACCTCGAAGTATGCTTTACCAATCTCCTGGGAAGCCCAAGCCAATCAAATTGAAAAATAAGCTGAACTACTACAGCTTCTCTTCTCAGAAACAATGACTACCTCATTTATGGTAGAGAAATAAGAATCCCAACAAGATCTGATTTATGGCAGATTTATATGTATAGATTATCTTAATACTAAGAGGAAAAATATAAGGAAAATTAAAAGGATTTAGGAGGAAACCATGGGTCCATAACAATTATAAAGAGAAAAGGGAGATGTATGAGTGACTATCTCCTCATTATCAAGGCTAGTTTCTAAAGACCTTCCATAGTCCACTTCCAAACAAAGTACTCATCTGTTTGTATCATTACTCTGAGACCATGATGTAATTTTATGGTTTAAATTTATGCCACAACCTTATGCATAGTTGTTTGAAATCACTGGGTCAAATGGTTTCATAAGTCATACACTAGAATCTATATTTAATATTTCTGTTGTAGAAGAAAATATGAACAAGATTATATGACATCATATGATGTAGAATCATCAAAGAATTCCAAGGAAGAATTATTGTAAAGATTAAAGCAAATCTAAGAAATTCATAAATTGGAGATATCTATTCCTGGAAGGAAATATAACAAACTTGTAATGCATAACTTATGAATCCTCTACCCAAAACAATAACAAAGGAAAAAGAATCAACATAAGATGACTTTGTATGTTTCTGAAAAAGAATTTTGGAAATATTCCTGTATTGCTTTTAATGTGGCTAACTTTCTCATTGACAGACAGACCAGCATTAATCCATAAACTTGTAAATGGTGATCTTTTCTGTTAGATGAGAATTTCTACCTTCAACATGCTCAAAGGATCGCAAGTGGAGCTAATTCCCTCTAAGTCCAGGACAGGTTGACTCACCTATTTCTCCTTCCAATGCTGCTGCCAATTGGGCTGTCATCCAGAGAAACTGGACCCAAGGATGAAGGAGACAGTTCTATCAGCCAATAATCTACACATACAACAATCCTCAAGACAAAGCCTGTGGACTGCTACTCCTACTATGCACCTACCTGGCACCCACTCATAAATCAAGCCTAACTTCAGATAGAAGACTATGCTGGAGAAATTTTTTTAAAAATCATAGCTATCTGCCCCTGGTCAACACCACACTAGGAATGGCCCCAGTCTTCAATATTTACTATCAGCATTTACATTTTTAACCAAAACAAAAAACAAAAAGCACTGACTCAGTAAACTTTGAATCTGTATCTGCATTAATCTCTGACCTAGATTCCTGTCTCTGTTTGCCTCAGTTTCATCAGCTGCAAAATAGATTTATATTGACCAATGTGTCTCCATCAAGAAATACTGGTTCAGAAACCTGACTCAAAAAAAGATTATTTGACTTATACAAGCCAAGGATCATTATATACTATCAATAACACCTACACTTGAAAAATACTCAGTATATTGTGCATAATGAAGATATTATTGTGGTAAGTAAATGTGTTTGACAAAAAATATTAGCACCACAGCAACTTTTGGAGTATTGTATTAACTAAAATTTTTTGCAGTCTGACAGGCCTCAAACTGAAGGAGCCTTTCCAACTTCATAGGTCACTTATTGTAGTTGACCTAGTCAAACACTAGTCTACCTGTCTATCATATAAAGCTACTTCTAGATAAGATTAGCATTTAAAGCAGCTGGCGTTATGTGAAGCAGAATTCCTTCCATTATGTAGGTGGGCTCATCCAATAACTGAAAGTCTTAAGTAGGGGGTTTCCCAAAAACAAAGGATCCCACCTCAAGAATGCATTGTGGATACTCTGCCTAAATTTCCAGTTGAATGGTTGTCACTGAGAATTTTGGACTCAAAATTACAAAACCAACTTTTTTAAATTGAAATCTTTATTGATACATTACATATACACATCATGATTGCATTCAACAATGAGAATTTGTACCAATATATGACATAACTTAATTCTCATCTTTTCCCATAGCCCTACCCACCCTACCACCCCCACGCTCTATATACATAAACTTTGTTTCCTTTCTTTTTTGTTATAATTTCATCATTTTTCCCCCTTCACCCCATTTTGCTTTCAGTATTTTCTACTTCAAAATATATAATATACATTCTAGAACTCTTTTACATCTTCATTTTCTCATACCAGAGAAAAGATATGATATTTACACATCTGTGACCTATTTATTTCACTTATGAGGATGTCCTCAAGGTACATCCATTTAAGTATAAATGATTCAAACTTATCATTTTTTATGGCAGAGTAATACTCCATTATAGAAGAACCACAGATTTTTATCCAGTCTCCAGTTGATGGACACTTGGGTTGTTTCCAAGATTTAGCAATCACAAACTGAGCTGCTATAAACATGGGTAAATATATGTCACTGTGATATGAATCTTTTAATTCTTGTGTGTATATACCTAGCAGAGCGATGGCTGGGTCAAATGGGATCTCCAATTCTAGCTTTTTGAGGAATTTCCAAACTGATCTCCACAGGAGTTGTACGAGTCTACATTCTCACCAACAGTGGAGAAGGGTTCCTTCTTCTCCGCAGCCTCACCAATACTTGTTGCTGGCTAATTCTGAGATAGCAGCCATTCCTTGTGGAGTGAGATGAAATCTTAATGTTGTTTTCATCTGCATCTCTCGAATGACTAGTGATGTTGAACATTTCCTCATATTCAACTTTTAATCTGAATTTCAAGCCCACTAAACCTCACCTATGGATTTTAGACTTGCTATATACAGATATGCATATATCTGTATGTATTATTCTTTTCTGGGTAAAGCTAATATACTAGTATTGTGTAGCCAGGTAAAATAGTACAACTCTGCATTTTCTGCTTTGTGTTGTCTCATAAAATCTAAACCCTTTTAAAAGTTTTTCATAAAATAAATATTTTCTGGAGGATATCATGGCAACATAGTACTTGAAAAGAAAACTATATTAAGAAGCAAGATAGTCTCCATGCTACCCTTTGATCACTTAGGAATTTAATTGTACCCCAGTAAGATGGAATTATGTTACCCTGCCCATCTGAGGCAATGGCTTGCTGAATGATATTTGGTGGTCCTTAGAACTTCGGAAAGCTCCAGTTTGCTGACTTAATGGCCACTGTGTTGGTGTGTCAGAGGGAATCTAGATTATCCCCTGACCAAAAACATTTTAACCCCACTACAATGGATTTGTTTGAAGCAAAGGTTGCTATTGTTAACCAAAGATCCTTGCATAATTTCTGGCTCAGGCTGGCCTCACTGAATGCCTTTCCATGCTAATGAGCAATTTATAAAAGCTACTTGATGATCTTGGTCTTATGTACTGTTAGGCTCTGGAGTAGGGAAGAATGGAAGTGAAGGTCTCTTGCCTCCAGTTGTCAGTCTCCATGTGTCCACTAACACATGTGCAGGTATGGCACTTGAGGACATATGCCCCAACCTCCAAGCCAATATTTCCTGTTCTCACCGCTCCTTTAAATCCAGTCTTCCCCCATCCTTCTTCCCTGACATAAGTGGGACACAGGCATCTTTCTGCAGCTTCCCTATCTCTCTGGAGCATGACAGTCTCATCAGGACAGTCTACAGCAACCTGTCCACCCAGACACACCAATTCAGTTTTCCCCTCCCTGATATCTGTGCTTATTAAAGAAAGTTTCCTTTGTTCCCAGATCCCTGGGCAGAGAAGCATGTAGCTAAATCTTTTGTCTGAGTTTGGTTATTTGCACACACAAAATTCAGGAGCTTTTTTCTGACTGCTGATGACAGTTTGCTTGAACAGGAGAAGGGCAGCTACTTAGAAAACAAATACAAGGTGAACATTTTCCTGCCACAGCAAAGTGTTGTTGATGGTTTGCTCTAACTCAACACTTATGAAGGAAGTTTTTCAGAAAAATGTTTTAGCTGGAAGCATGATCTGACTTTTTCAAGAGTAAAGACATCTAACAGGCAGAAGGGCTAGATCCTGCAGGGAACCATGCTTGGCCTCAAAGCCACATCTGTTAATCTCAAAGCCAGCTGTTACCACCACACACTATGAACTGTTAAACTCTAATTTTCCAGCAACAGAAAACCAAGATGAAGTTCCTGACATCAAAAGAAAACTGAGGTGCTGCATGGAAAGTTTGGGTACAGCAATTAGAGCCTGGGACACAGCTCTCAATCATATCACTGGCCTTTTTTCTCTTCCTCTGTTAGGCCATCTGGATCCATTCCCCCTGGTCTGCTTGTAACAGCAAGCGCAGCTCAAGCCTACTGAATTTTACATTACTAGCAGGTTCAGCTATCTCGAGATTGACTTGAGTCTCAGACCAAAGTCCAAATTTCCTGAGAAGGAATTCTATGCATCTAGATTGGATCTGGTGTCTGCTGCTATACTACTAAAATTCTGGCCAAAGTCTGAACTATGCTTGAACTAACATAGCAATGCCAAAATTAACTGCATACATAAGCAGGAAGAAAAGATAGTTCCTACAAGGAGAAGGTAATATACAGATAAGAAATGGGTGAATTCTGGACACACAAAATAATGGAATCCGGTCAGCAACCTGCTCTGGATCCCACCCAAGACTTTCTTCCAATGCTGACAAGGACAAGACATGAATAGAAATGTAAAACAGAAAATTATCTTCAGCAAAGGGTACAAGAACTCTGGAGGCTGAAGTAGGAGGATCACAAGAGCACAGTGGGTAATATGGTAAGACCTCATTTTTGGTAGTATAGTGAGAGCTCATCTCAAATAATAATAAACAAAAGATGTAGAAGCCATTAATCATTGCTAGTAAACTTTTAAAAAACTTAAAATTTTGCACATCACAGAGAAAAGGAAAACAGTAAGGATACAAATCCCACTCACTGGAGTGAGGGACAAATTAGATTGTCATCTCTTGGTATCAAGCCAGAAAAGTCTTTCAGCAGAACGACTTTGGAGATTATTAATACTAGAGAGAAGGATGGAAAATAACTCAAAGAGGTTCTGTCCCAGTAGAGTATTATCTGTTCTATTGTGGCTTCATGAGAAAGACTTGGTTGTAGTGCTAACTGTGCTGTCTAGAAACAGAAGGAAAAGTAATGTATGAGAAAGGACCACTGGCTGCTCAGAATGAAGATGACAGCTCAAAACAGAAAGCCACTTAGCCCTACCCTTCTTCCATCCTGAACTCCAAAATTACCTTAGTATTAGCTCCTCAGTATAAACTAGATGTCCATGGTACAATGGTAAATGAGAGACTTTTTAGTGTATACTTTGGTAGATTTTTTTACATTTTGATCTATATAATGCTACATTTAAAAATATAATCAATTAAAACTATTTAAAATATAAAATCACTAATAAATAGCTGGAAATAAGAATGAATGGAGAATAAGTGACTAGCCAGAATTTATACATATAAATTTGTAGTAAAAATGGGACTAATGGTGAAAATGCTGCATCTAGTTATGAGGATGATATAATTTTAGATTTCTCCATATCACTTACAAGTAACTAGAGTCTCCTCTCTGTAATGAGATAGTACAAAAAAGAAGTCACCCTTATGCTGTGACTTCCCCACCTCCCACAGCCTCCCACGTGGTCTGTATCACTGCCCAGCAAAAGATGCCCTTTGGTGGGATGGCTAGGATTGATCTTTCCCCTCATCTAAACACAGAGAGCAGCCTTAGGTGAAACCCAGCTATCTTGGGTCTCCTTTGCCCACCCTCTCACTCCAGACCAAAACAGTATAAAAGCAAGCATTTATTGACAGATTCTCATGTGACAAACACTACTCTCACCACCCTATACAGGTAAAACCTAAGTCCTTCCCCAAGAAGGTCCCATCCTACCAGGGCATTTTTAAATACACCCAGATTTTGACATGGTTTTACTAAAGTCTATTTACTAACACTATTTGCTTCTATCAGACATTTAGTTAAAAGAAAAGCCTGAGTAGTAACCCAACACAATCATTTCCTTACAAAAAGGAAAGGAAAGGAAAGGAAAAGAAAAGAAAAGGAACCTATTCCTCAGTACTAATTTCAAAGTGAAAGCAACTTTCATAAGCATAGCTCATTCTTCGGGGATTTTTATGATGCAAAAAAACCCTGAGGTTTGTTTCCATTTCAAAAGGACAAAACTTGATATTCTTCTTTAATTTTCCCCGACTTTTCATCAAGGACATCAATCCTAATCATTCTATTTGATCTTTGTGCTCGGCTTTTCAAATGGTCTCTCCTCTCATGTGAGTTTACCACAATCAGTGTCTTTCTATGGAGTAAACAAGAGAATACTCAATTCATTAATTTATTAAGCTTCTTGGCAGGAAGCAAAGGGTGGTTGGCTGTCTTCAAATATGCAGAACATTCTAATGCAGAAAGAAACTTCTCACACAAGACAAAAAGACTTTGACCAGTATGTATAGCTAGAAAAAGGCAATTTCCCAGACAGCATAAGGACAAATTTCATACCCAGTCTGTCAGTCCAGGACTGACATAGGCTGCCTTGAGAAGTGAAAAGTCCTCTTAGCTCTATAATTCATACAGAAGAAGGACTGGATTGATGACTATTTCTCAATAACATGGAAAAACAGAGTAAAGATTCAGGTAGTAGCTAGAGCAGGGACGGTTACATCATCTGTGGGGCCCAGGGCAAAATAAAGTGTGGGACTCTTTTACCAAAAACTAAGAATGTCAACAACAGAAGGGAAACAAGCCAAGTATGAGTCCCCTCAGAACACTGGGCCAGATGCATTTGCACAACTAAGAGTCTATGAAGGTGGTTCTGAGTCAAATCCTTGACTATGGACTCTAAGAATGCTCAGATCCCTCCATAGCTGAAGAGATACAAAACTTAGGTCAAAGTCAACTATCTTGGGTCACAGAATTTAGAATATGAAATGTCACTGAAATGTATAATGCATAATTTTTTTAAAAAATGTATTACAGTAAAAGACACATTGCCATTCATCCCTCTAAAAATATTTTCTCTCACTTTGAATACACTTATCCCATCATTCTTGCCACTTTCTGAAGTAGCTCTGGAATTCTTTTCTCATGAGTATTTTTACAAGGTGGGATCAAAACTACAGTGAATGTGGCTGCCAAATACCCTCCCATGGAAAACACAGTCTTGAAGACATTATGAGGTTCCCTCATACATCTTATTCACTGGATCTGGCACTGTATGACTTGGAACTTTTCCACCAAATCAAAATCACCATGAAAAGCAAACATTTTTGAGTCAACTCAGGACAACAAAGTAGCCATAACAGTACAACTAAGACACACAAGAGGACTTCCAAATCTATTGCAAAAATGACAAGAACAGTGGGATAAATGTGTTCAAGGTGAGGGTGAGTATTTTAAGGGGAATTGATGACAATGTGTCTCTTATTGTGATATATTTTTAATTTAAACATTCAATGTATATTTTACATATTTCATAAAATAATGAGATTGGTAAGATATTTTAAATCTGAACTCAGAGACAAATGGGTTCCTGACCTTAAAGCCCTCATGTGTAATGGAAAATATTTTGTATCTCTGCCTTTCCTCAGAGAAGAATAATTAGAATTTTCATCTGATTATGAACGATAAAGTGTGACCCCCCCAATCAAGAACCTCTATTCTAATTCTCGTATTTCTCCCTTGAGAAAATTAAAGCTTTTAAAGGGGGTGAAATAAGTTTAACAAAACTGGAGAGCTAGTTCTTTTTCATGGTTTTAAACTTCAGATCTGAAGTTTTTTTAATAACCAGTTTGGCTGATAAGTTCATATGCTATTGCCTTAACAGTAAATTATATGTTCACCTTGGACTTAGCCACTTTATCTTTCCATTATAATGCTCTTCTATAATCTGGTTCATATTTTATGTGAGTATATAACATTGGCTCTCACTCTGTAACTTTAATTTTATGGCATTAACTTCCAAAATACTTATGCTGACTTCTCAAAAAAAAATATTGAAGATCACCGGGCATGGTGACTCATGCTTGTAATCCCAACATTAGGGAGGCAGAGGCAGGAGTATTGCCAAGAGTTTGAGGCTAGCCTGAGCTACATAGTGAGCTCAGAGCCAGCCTGAACTACAAAGCAAGACCCAGTCTCAAAAAACTAAAAAGAAAAAAAAAAAGGAGAGAGTATTGAAGATCAACTTCAGGAACAATGGTGTCTTCATTCTGTACTAGCCATGGGCTTAATAGAATCAAACTTAGATCATAAATTCGAATCAAGAAAAGAGGCCAGCTCTCCTTCCTGCTCATGTAGGACTACAAAAACAAGGAAATAACTGATACCAAAAGTACCAGCATATGTAGAAACTACAAGTTCATGACGCAAGTGTTATTTTTACATGTTTTTATCAAGCTTCTTTGTTTTGTTCTGTTTTGTCGGTTTTTTTCCCCTTAAAGATCATCTTGATAAAATTTGGGTAATTATTTTCCCCACTCAACTTCTTTGTTTCATCTTCATGGGCATTTTCTTGGCTTGGTCAGAGAATTATTTCTAGTTTACACCAGTCCCTTAGCATCCTTTGGTCCATTTGTAGAGTAGCCTTTTGACAAGTTTCTCATTTATTCTATTGGAAGTACCCCATAACATATGGCCAGTTGAATTTTTAAAAATGGCCACACCATTATATTCCATGTGGTCATGGAATGTGGTCATCTTACAGTATGCTGTTTTTCCAAGTTTTGGTATAAGTTTGCCTGACATTTATGGCTGCCTCTCTGATCTTACCTAAGACATTCTCTCAAGTAGGTGGTATCTGAGTTGTACTCAAAATCCTGCTTAAATCCTGGTTGTCGGTTTTGTAATGTTAATCATTTTCAGACCAATCTCCAAATGTTCTTCATTGAGTTTTTCTGTATGTTGCATCACTTCATCAAGTAAAAAATTAATTTGGTGTCCTTGCTCTTGGGAGGATATAGTTGACCTCGGGTTCAGTTTCACTGGAGATGAATGATGCCTCCTTAACACTTTCATCCAGGAATCCAAGTCCAAATCAGGCAAACTTATAGACAACTGTCTAGTTATTGTTGGAAGATTGCTTGATTTAGCACTTTCCTTTCGATTCAGAGGATTTCCAATGGTTGGTAAATTTGGAGCAGACACTGGATACAAGCTATATGAACTTTCTGCATGTGTGTGTGTGTGTGTGTGTGTGTGTGTGTGTGTGTGTGTGTGTGTGTGTGTGTTTCTGGTGACTGAATGCAAGGCAGACCTCCAATATGCTAGGAGAGTAAGTGCTCTACCCTAAGCTGTATCTCTAGTCCCCAACTCATTTAAATAGTTTTTCACTCAAAACTTCAAGTTCTCTTGTAGTATGTGGATTTACTAGTAGTTGTAACATAATGAATCAGCTCTATCATAAGTGAGTTTCCTTGAAGCTGATGGCTTCCTTTCTCCTTTCCATGTGTTGCTCAAATCTTGCCCCCACCCCCAGAAGCTCTAATCACTGCCTATTGCCCAGTGACTCTCATTAGCTGGCAGGCACCACCTTAAACAAATGTATCTGTTTCTGACCTAAGAAGTAGATGCTTCTGGAATAAAGAATCTCAATCAGTGCTAAGCAATCCAGCTAAGGCTGGAAAGGAGACTGACACACAAAAATCACATATGGAGGTTTGTCAAAAAAACATTGTGTGTTTCCACCATCCCTTATATTACCTCACTCTCAGGGTATCAAGATGGGGTAAAGGCCAGGGGAAGATCAGATATATTTATTTGGGAAGATTCTCTAGGTCAATCTGATAACCATTTTTTCTACAATCACACATGAAAACAACGGTTGTAAGGGCCAGCAAGTGCCATGCCTCCAACTTTGGTAAGAAAAAAGGAAAAAGAACCAGGCTTAAAATTAATATTTTCACTAATTTGGACCATGCAGAAAAGGAAAAGTGAAGTGGTCTATTCAATCCTGCCAAACAAATGGGCAGGAGTAATTAAGGACCAGAAAAATGAAATAAAAGGTTAGGGGAAAATGAACATGTAACACAGACAACTGATGACATTTTAAAAAAATATGAAGAAAGATAGGAAGAAGATGGTACAGAGCTTGTTCCAAGAACTCAGAGTTAGGAAATAGAAACCGAGCATAAAAGACTGCTGACTGTAAGATGTAATTACAGCTTCAGGATTAGGGAAGGGCCTGGGGGGAATGGCTCCAGTTTTATTTAGAGGAAATGAACAAAGTTTGGAGAAGAAGCAGAAAAGGGGAATTGAGTAAAAAAATTAAGGAACTGTATAAGAGAAACTTTGGAGAAAAAGAGACCAACAGAAAACAGCAACATAACCTAATATAAAAAGACAAGACTGATCTGGAGAGCTGGGGTGTGGGAGCTGTCAATAACAAACTTCCTCAACATCAAAACTGAATAGTTTCTCACCAAATTCAACATAAGCAGCTTTTCCTCTAGTGTAGTAAGAGGTAGAATCTCTGTACATGATGGTGGAGGTTGTGCCCTGCCTCTTCAAGGGCTCCAGGGTAGGGGTGAGTGGGGGCTGATTTAGCTTGCTGTTCCTCAAGATGGAAGAGAGAAATTTTGTAATAACTTCAACCATCATTCTAAATGCTTTGGTAGTAGCTATGGAAATGATTTACTTTTACTCATGTAATCCCCAGGTAGTATATTTGCATTTAAGAGCCTTTGTACCTCAAAACAAGCACTTGGCACAATGAGACCAGCCCACTGTGAGAAGTTTTTGGGCTTCAAGATCGAAACTAACCCAAGAGGAAATGCATATCATTCAGCTTACCGCACACTACCTCCTAGCCTACAATCAACATGAGGTGATTTATTCTCTTTCTGTTCCTATAGACAATCACAAATATTCTTAGAAGGGTAACTGAAGAGAGATTAATGAAGGACTATTTGCAAAAGTATAAGCAAGATTGAGGGAAAACAGTAGGATATGGCAATGCATCCCATTGTCAGCAACCTCTAGCCTAGAAATGACAACAGAAATAGTCACCAGAAAGTCCAGAGAGTTGTGAATGAAGGTATGAGCTCTCCTTCAAGAAAGGTAACCTTCTATAGAGAAGAGACAAAGTCATGGCCAAGTGTGTATCTTTCTTCTCTGTAGTCTCAACATCACAACATTCCAGCCATCCAAAGAAGACTATTTCGGAGTCAGAGTCCAATAGATTCTTTTTTCTTCCTGTCTGCTAGTTTCTGAAAAGTATCACACATTTTAGATTCCATACTTTGATTCTGACTTCCTTGTATAATCTTTTGGTTTTCCTAGTATTTCTGAGTGCCCTAATTTTTCTGATGAGAAGGAACAGCTCCCTTTCCTTCTATTCATGAATAGATTCCAGCTTTTTACTCAAGCTAGCTCTTACATGGAATCCATTTTTCTTCATGAAGGACAATGATTTTCTCCTTTAATTTTAATTTACTGCCTTCTATGTCTTTTGAACAGACATTCTCCTAAAATATCATTTATAAAAATGACTATAAGAATTGCAAGTAATTGAGTTAATCTTTCTTTTATCTCATATTATTTTTTCTTCAGTTTTTCATTCTGTTTAGCTGAACAGAATCATTAACATGCAAAAAGATACAACAATGTACCTTTTTTAAGTTAATTCTAGAAAATTTTATGTGACTAATGCAGAATGATACCATATATTTCTTACTGGCTGAAAAAAGTAGGATACTATCTTCAGTTACTGATTAGCTCATCTCTAGATGTAATACATTCTGAAAACATGTCTTCAGTCACCTTAGTAAGATAAAGTAAGTAGTAAGATAAACTCTTGACTGTCATGAGTATGATTTTAACAACTGATGGGCTGCTGGTTTTCACCATTTGGAGCTATGCTTACAGGATAGCAGAGAAGTACTGGTCGTGCCAGATGAGCCAGTAACAATGATGCATACTAAGAACTTCCTGTACCTCCTTTTCCCTATTTATTTACCGCTTGACCCAGACCTCAGCCAAAACACCAAATCCCACAAAAAGCACTAAGGGAGATATAAAACAGCACTGGCAAAGAGTCCTTGACTTGGAGGACTTCATCCCCTAAAAAGCACATGCCACAAATGTATTTTAAAAAGAAAAGGTTGGGGGTGCATAATGCTAGTATAATGATGTCAAGGGCAAGTTACCTAAATGGTCCTTGCATTCTCATTTCCTGGGCCCAAACCAATAAATGAAATAAAAAAAATCAGTCATCAATATACCCGCACCTAAACAAAATTCAGAAGTGACTACAGGACCAAGGGAATGTGAGAGTCAAGTGCCTTTCAAAGAGGAATGAAAAGTGGCATGTAGAGTTGGCTGTGTCTTTGTCAAAAGCATGGAAAGGGTTAGTTACCAAATTACTTACTAGTTCCTGCTCCAAACCTAGTGCTATACTAGGAGCTTGGAAGCACATAACAATTAAAAGGCTCCCTGGTCATAGCCAGCCAATTTTCCCTTTTCAAAATGCTTTACTCAGCTAGCAGAAGGCTCTTAAGAAATGATATAGCCAAGATATCAATACTGCTACCAAGTTATTACTGACTTCACTGAGGCTTCAACATAGCCGCAAATTCGTTATGCTCCTCAGGCCGCCTTTCTGCCCTATGTTCCACAACTATTCCAGATCTTCATTTTTCTCTTTTCTTCTGTCTTCTCACCCCCAGAAGATGACACTGGCTCAGACATTATAAAGTACGTAGGAGTCCAGAACATTTTCTATGACCTGGCCCACAGCTTCCACGTCACTTACCCACACCTATTCTGTGTTTCTCCTTGGCATTTACAAAGTTTCCTTCCCTCACCCAAGGCCCACCATGGCCTGGTTCCCATGGTTTTATGATTTATTTTCTAGCCATACTCTAATGAGTTTTTCTCAATCCCTCTAACATGCTCAATTTATTCTCATGAGAAATAAAGAATAAAAGCAAAAAGGAACTCACTTTCCTTTCTAAAGATTTCACTTCACTCCCTGACCTATAGAAGAGTTCAGTTACATTTGCAGACAATGTTTCCTCACCAGATTCTCAGCATAATCTCCTCTGGACTCTGCCCCTAGCAAGCTATGCAACTATTTTCATAATGATCACTGACAAGCTCAAGAAACACTTTGGTGCTCATCTCAACTCAGTAGCACACGGATGGCCTGTCCTTGTCACACCTTTCTCTTAGTTTCCAGGACACAGTGTTCCTTAGCTCCTTCTCCTGCCTCCATGGTAGCTACTTCCTCATGCCCCTGCTTGGCCCATCCTCTCCTGCACAGCCTGTGTGCTCCTGAGGCTGGCTCACTGGCAGGCCATCTACACTACCTCTTGCAGCAGTCTCAAACACACCCACAGCTTTTATATCATATATTTTACCTCTGCATCTATCCAAGACCTCTTTGAGCTCTATGGATCATGACAGTGTTGAGAAATCCTTGTATGTACACCAAAGACATTTCAAATTAAACACATACTCTATCCTCCAATTTGTTCATATAGAGGATTTTTTATTTCAGTAAATGGCTCCAAAATCACTTGGCTGAGCAAGTCAGGAGCTTGAAATCATCCTTACCCCCCACCACTTGTTCAACCCCTACATTCAAACCATCTGTATACCTCTTGATGAATCAATTTCCTTTTCTCTCCCCTCTGGCTACTGTGGTCCAACCTGCTCCAACTTTCATCAGGATACTACATAATGTCTTCTTCACCAGTTACCTTAGATCCTCCATCTAATCTTCTACTTAACTGGCAAATTCATTTTTAAAAAATTTAATCTAAAGATGATCATGTCATTTCTAATTTAAATCAATAGCAATGGATTTCATTTGCCTTAAAAATTAGGACCAGAATTCATATATCTATGACATAGCCCTGTCCTGTTTTCCAGCCTATTTTCACTATACTCTCCCTTCAAAACAGTGATTGTCAATCTCTGCTCAC